>JAOWBU010000948.1:0-22500 GCA_026212405.1 Petrea volubilis
TTATCAGTATTATTGCTATTGTTAATATTATTAATATTAGTTAGATCCTATTGGATTTAGGGATATTGGGCTATCCTGTTAGGCCTAGGTTTATTGAACCAATCGCATTAGGTTAAGATTATTGCGCTAATGCTATTAGGCTTGGGACATTTGAGTTAATCCTATTAGGGTAAAGACTTCTACTTTATTTTTAATCTAAAGTGTGTACGCTTATAATTAACACACCATATTTACTTGGAGATTTATGACTACTAATAAAACATAAACTGTGCAAGAGGCAGAGCAATGGCAAGATTTCTCAACACCCATGGCAACGCCGAGATTGATAAGTTAGCAGAGGTAATTTTGATTACGAGAATAGGACCTCCTCCTTCTCACTATGATGAGATAATATATATGTGTATGTAGTATAGACAGACACACACACACACACATTCCCCATCATGATTGCAAGACTACAATAGATAAACAAGAAATTGATCACTCTCATATTTGCTTGCCGATCGTGTTTCACGAGAGTAGGAAAAATGGCTTCCAGATTATATTTAATACATTATCCGATGGCTTCTATATATGTATATATGGATATAAACACACTTAATTATTTATATTACTAAGTTTTGATATTAATGCAATGCATGAATTTGTAGATCATTGCTCTTATTACTATTCGGGTTGGTATTATTATTATACTAACAAATTATATTAGTAAAATCTTATTGGGCTTAGGATTATTAGGCTAATCCTATTAAGTCTAGGACTTTTGGCTAATCCCATTACACCTAGGGCTCCTAAATGCTGAAATCCTAAACCGTATATGTGTATCTATATAATAAGTCTGATCACTAAATTAACACCCTAACACACTCGATACATGCCTAAGACCTGCTTACATCGACGCCATAAAAGTGGTGATCAGAACTAACATTACAAATAGCAATAATTCTTGTAAGTATCAATTTCCATCTTTAATGTATGCAATATTTTATTGTCCAGTAAATAACCTGCCCAAATAATTAGGATATGACGTCTATCATTACCAAAAATTGAGCCAAATTGTCGTGGCTAGTTAAGGTCCCTCCACTCGAGATGCATTATGGCCCGATATGATGTTATTGTCAATACAAACATATACATATATATATATATATATAGACATACACGTACTTATCCTATCCATGCACTATTAGTTGCACCTATGGTAAGCACATGAACAGGTTTCAATTTTAATAATGGTTTGGACACAAATGTCTCAGTTGTCGAGCATGAACTAGAAATTTGTCATTATTAGATATACATGCATATCACTACATATAATTACATATATAACTATGTATTTATACATATGTCATTGCATACATATATATACATATGTAGAGATACACGTACTTATCCTATTCATGCATATATTAGTTGCACTTTTAAAGCACATGAACAGGTTTTGATTCTAAATTGGATACATAAACGTCAACAGGTGTAGGGCATGAATTACATGCTTGTCATTATTAGACGTACATGCATGTCACTATAAATTATATATAATTACGTATGTTGCATGTCAATATATATAAGTATATATATAGGTTATATAGATCTTGATTTTGTATGGTTCAATGAGATATAAATATAAATAGGTTAACTTAATCTAGATCTTGATTTTTTTTTACGGTAATGCTGCAAGAGGATGTTAATCTAAAGAGTTATCCCCATTTGAAAGGGTCTAGAAGATAGCTTATTTTCACACTCTTATATTATTAGATTCATGCGACCATGCTTCGTATCCGATCCGTGAAGTCTGGAATCATAGAAAACCCAAGTAGATTACGGTAAGTGGTTTCTTCCCTCTATTTATTTTTATAAAAATATATTTTTTATGAACTTATATTTTGTTTCAAGTAAATTATTTTCTTATGAAAAATTGGATTTGAGCATGCTATTTTAGAATTTCTATATGAAAAGCAAAACTTGTTTGTGTTGTGCTATATGTGTATCTATGAAATGCTCCGCACACTTGGGTACTATGGTAGAACGAGTTCTGAATTTCCGACCTAGCTATGGGGTAACCGTAGCCAATTCCAAACCCACTTTACATGGGGTTGTAGTTCAGGCCTCCTACGGGTAATCTAGTACTGTTCCGAACCCTATTAACGGGGTTGTAGTTAAGGCCCTCTACGGGTAAATATAGTAGTTTCCGAACCCAATTAACGGGATTGTCGTTAAGGCCCTCATACGGGTAATAATAGTAGTGTCCGAACCTACCCCTCAACGGGGTTATATTTCGGGCTTGTCAAGTTGGCCAATAGCGCTTTCGATGTTCACGAGCATGGATATATAAATGACTTTGTTGATTCTGTTTTGTTACCCGTTCCGTTACTTGAAAGTGGAAAATATTGATTTTTTGAATATTGTCTATGTGGTTAATGTGTGATTTTAATATATATATATATATAATATATGTATGTAACTTGCTCAAATTCGATAGAGGGTCAAGGGATCCCTTACTGGGCGAGTGCGCTCACACCACTAATAATCATTTTGCAGAGGATAGTGCCGAGAAAGGTGACGAGGAATAATTTTGGGTTTGGTGATCGACTGAAGGTCCCTGCTTAGAGACTTGAGTTATAGTTATTTGTTTTTGATATTTTCTTTTATGACTATCCACTAAGACTATTATAGATTGGTTACAATTAGGTTTAGGAACTGGAGATGTAATGGTTAAGGTTATTATCTTTTCCGCTGCAATGTTCGAGTAAGATTTTTCAATAAATATTTTATTGTATTTAGTATGTTCTGATTTCCGTGGCTTGGTGTCTCTAAGTCCTTTGGGCTTAGGGGCATCGCCGGTGTTGCGTCCCGGATCCGGGCGTGACACTTGGTATAGACTATTTGCCTCATTTATTACTTGTAACATTAAAAAGATTTGTATTCGGTTATTCTTTAGTTTGCCATATAAGGGAGACCTTATGACCACCTATGTAAAGTACACTAATTGAAATTATTATTTTTTTCATTTTATTTTGTGGTTGAATTTATAAATTCAAATATTACTACATGTAAAGAATTCAAAAGAAAAGAAGGAAAGAAATATAAGATTGTGTTTAGCAAGGCACTAAGAAATATTGAAAGGAAAATTGTAATTTTAGTCATATGAATTGTATAATTTACAAGCTCCTAAAAATGAAATTGCGAGGCAGTTAAAAAACCTCTAAGGCTCAAATTCTTTTTGCAACATCAAGTACAAGTTCTAATTTTGCTTTATGCCCTCATAGGTTTTAGCAGTAGTTTTAAGGTTTTCAAGGCATATACTTCAGCCCTCAAATATTATGCTTTGGCTAAGAAACAATAGTATATTTATTTAGTTAATTCATATTGATCCATGTCCTTAAGGACATAGGCACCCTACGAGGAGTTTAATTTGTGATGAATTAATTATTATTACTTCACTAGTTTTTTAACTAGTGCGTTGCACGGGATGATAATTGCAAATTTAAAAAAATTATTATATTTTATTTCTAGTGTAGTATTGGTAATAAAAAAATTTTACAGATTTTTAAAATGCAATTTAATTAGCCAAAAAGTATTGAATGCAATTTAATTATTGAAATAAGAAAAACATAAGAATATTTCATATAAATATGACTTATTTCATTCGATCTAATATGATAGGAGTTGCACAATTTAAGTTCATATTTGCTTGGATGGGAAATATCCAGATTCAAATAGTGGTTTATAGAATAAAAATATCATTTAATAGTCATAGTCTGACATATAAAATGTGAAATTTATGAAAAAAAAAAAAAGAAAAAAGGGTAAAACTTACCTTATGCACTTTGAATTTGTTATTATGAAGATTCAGCATTTACTCATACTCATCAACTACTATTTAGAATAACGAATTTGCAAAACTACATTAAAGATGTTGAACAATAGACATATAAATGATTTAATTATAGGGATTATCATATTTGAGTAAAAAATTGCATAGTTCTTGTTAATTCTTCTTTATGATTTATCAATTTTTCCCATGAATTTTCTTTTTAATTTAATGTTTCATACCAAAATAGTTAGTATCAACCCATGTGAATATAAAAACTAAATATTAAATATATATATATATATATAATAAAAACTGTAACACAAATATCAAGTCATGAATTTATTTTCATAACTTTCTCATTATATTAAGACTTAAGTTTTGATATTTATCATTCGAAAACTTATTTATAAACTTCCTAAGGATAAAATGTGTCAATCAAGAAGGGTAAAAAGTTTTAGACATATTAAATGAACTTTTTTATTCATAAATCAACAAATAAATATATAAAAAAATTGTATAGAAATAGAATGTGTTTGATCTCAATATTAACTTTTGTATACTACAGCAATGAAGTTTTTAAAAGTTATGTAGAATCAGAACTTTTAATTAGTATTAAAGTAAACGATAAATAATGTAAAAAATATTAAGTTGTTATTTTATTTGAATTATATTTTAATCCATCTTATTTTAACTACTTGATAATTGTTAGGCTCTTTTGATAAACATTAATCATAAATATATTTATTTAAATTTATATAATAGGTATTTTAATATCATACATGGCAACATAGAATTAAATGAGGCTATCTATTATGTATTTATTTATTTATTTTTGACGGTAATCCAAAGCAACTTATTCGAAAACTAGAGAATCAGTCATAACAATATGAGAAAGATGATCAGGAGGAACAAAGCTCCCTTCAATGAAATTATAAGCACGCCTAGCCAAAGTATGAATAGCCACATTTCTCGTTCGACGTACAAGGCTGACTGATGTTACTGGAAATCTTGATAGTATCTCACCAATATCTAGTAACAAGTTCCCAAGGTCTAGCGAGCGGAGCTCCAACTTATTAAGGTTATTAACCACAGCTTGACAGTCCCCTACAAACATAGTTCGGTCCTAGCCTTTTCGCAATGCCCAAACAAAGCTTACGGCTGCTATGGTCTCAATATATTATGGTGTAAAACCGCCATGCTCAAGTGTTGAGAACCAACCAAGAAAGTTACCGTTGGAATCGCGGGGTATGGCTCCGACACCATACGTTTTATCTGCCGAGAAGATTGCTCCATCAAAATTAATTTTCACATACCTAGCTAGTGGTGGGATCTAGCAATCAGTGATTTGCCCCTGGAGGTGATCTGGGGGTGCCGAAATGGCAGTCGAAAAAGCCCTCAAGTAGTTTTGGGCAAATAATGCCACTTCCATGGGAGAATATGACTAATTTTCAGCCCATTTGCAATTCCTATTAGTCCATATCGCCCAACCAAACATAAGAAAACAGGCGAACGCCCCCTCGTCCAATCTCTTCCTCATATGCTGAAGCCAAACATCTGCTGTGTTATGCTACTGCGAGACCACTGTCCAAGGGAGATAGCTTACTCCCTACACCTGCTGAGCAAAGGTGCAATCTAGAATAGCATGCCGATCATCCTCACTGTCTGCATCACACACCGAGCAAGCGAATTGTCCCAAACATCGACGGCATACCAAATTACTTGAAGTTGGAAGAATTCCTTTACAAAGTCGCCAAGTGAAGAGCTTAACTTTCGAGGGAAAATCAGTCGACCAAATCAAATTCCAAGACTGCATACCTGTTGAGGATGAGGTGGTGTCGGGCATGGTAGCAATCGGTCTAGAACTGGCAATCAACTTGTAAGAGCTACGTACCGAGTAGCGTCCATTTCCCTCATAATACCATACCTGAATGTTGCGCCTGGGCGTTCGTCCTAGTGGAATCGAGCAAATTGCATCAGCATCGTGGGCCATGAATACTGCACAAACAAGTGGTTTACTCCAATGCATAGAACCAGAGATCAACAAGTCTTGTACCTGCTCAATATTAGTCATCATAGGCTTAGGAGTTATAGGAGCAAAATTGTGAGGCCGTGAAATCCAGTGATCACCCCACACTTTCACATTCAACCCGCTGCCTACTCTCCAGTACATCCCGACCCTCACCACAACTTGAGCTGAGAGAATGCTTTGCCACGTGCGAGAGGGTATATAACCAATCGATGCGTCCATAAAATCTAATTGGAGAAAATACCATAGCTTAAGGAGTCGGCTGAGCAAGGTCTCTGGTCAGGTGATAAGATGCCATGCTTGTTTGTCTAACATTGCCATGTTAAACACATGGAGCCGCCAAAATCCCATACCTCCTTCAGCCTTCCATTGACATAACGATGACCAACAAAGCCAATTAATCTTCTTCATGCTCCGATTATGCCACCAAAAGTTAGTTGTTAGGCTTTCTCCGATGATCCCAGGAGTTTTGAACAACCGATGACATACGAGGGGATTGCCTGCAACATGGTCTTAATAAGTACTTCCGTCCCCGCTGCTGATAAGAATTTCTCATGACATCCCTGGATGCGAACCCATATCCAATCCCGAAGTGACGCGAACAAAGCTCTCTTTGACTTTCCCATGATACCCGGAAGTCTAAAATATTTTTCATGCTTAGTGTCAAGCCGCACACCAAGGCAATTCGCAAGCTCATGTTGTACCTCCATAGAAGAGTTTCGATTGAACACCACCGTGGACTTCCCCAAGTTAATCTCCTGTCCCGAGACATGACTGTAAAGCACGAGGAGGCTCTTAATGCCATCGAGTGCATCGTGTGTTGCTCGGCTAAAGACCAATATATTGTCTACAAATAAAAGATGGGAAATACATGGGGCACCTCGATAGATGGACACCTTTTGGATAATGTGTCAATGCTCCCATTTCTACAAAAGAGCTCTTAAGACCTCTGCACAAAATAAAAACAGATAAGGGGATAACAGGTCTGCCTGGTGGAAACTGCGCTGTGGAATAAGATTGCCAAAATAAGATCCACTAAGCACAAAATAGAATATTTATTTATTTAGATAGCTTTAAAGCTGCTAAATTATATATATGATATATAATGTGCCATCACTGATGTAATAAATCGTATGTCATCCTATATTCTAGTAATTTGTATTTTTATTATCTAATTTGACTCCATAATAAAAAGTTACCTCAAAAATCGGTAGGGTGCTCCTATTTGAGAAAATGTACTTCACTTAGGTGATGATAGTATGGAGATGGCGAAAAGAATGCACAAAATTTATTTCATATAAGTGTATTTAAAAGTATTTTCTTATTTTAGTAATCACTAATTTCATAGAATTTGAGTTTAATTTAATAAAATTAAATTAATTATCATCTAGTTTGTCAAATCAATTTTATTAAAAATTAGCAAGTAAATTTATCAACCAGACAATCTACATGCAACACTTACTTATTTAATGGGCTTTTAATATGATTCAATTGCATGAGCATAATTTCATTGAATATATTTATGACATATATATATATATATACACAAAATGTTACACAATACGAATATATTTATGACAGATGATTATGCGCACAACTTAAATAATTTATTTATGGTATACAGAAAAATGATTATCATCATCATGATCATCATCATTATTTTATAGACATACATACAGATAAAAGTTGATATATGTATTCGCTAGGCAAATCGGGCTAAATTCATATGTATTGACCAACATAATTTTGGGCTAAAATCAAAGAATAAATAGTTTAAAATAGTAATTAAGATAATGACTTTAATCATTCATACATAATATATATACTACGTACCATATAGGAACAATAAATAGGAGTTGAGTAAGAAAAAAGAGTCAATGTAAAAGATAGAACAATGCGAGGATATTGACCAACGAAAATGGCTTATACATAGACTTTAGGAAACTTTTATTTATACATATAGTTGAATTTATTGATCAAAATATGAAAATAATAAGTTATGACATTAAATGTGAAAAGAGTAAGAAATATTTAAGTACATCATCATTAAAATTAATACAAAACTTGTCATATAAACAATGAAACTTAAAAATCATTCAATAGTGAAAAAAATAACTTTTTGAGTAAATTGACTTGTCTCACCTTTTATGGTAAAATATTGAAAGGACACTTGTCCACCTTATTGTCCTCGTAAGGAATGGATGGACACATAAGATGGACTCTATTTTAAATACGTATATTAGATTAGATTATATTATATTACATTTATGACATTAACTATGAAAAGATTAAATAATAATTAAGGACATAATTATTAAAATTAATGCATGACTTGTCATATTAACAAACTTATTTACGATGGATATAATTAGAAATTGTGCTTAAGAAAATAATTAATACAAGGAGCAATTTAAGGACTTGGAGATATATTATTGACAATGATGGTATTATGTAATTTTAATTTTAGAAAGAATTTAATGTTAATAACAGAGTGAAAAGTTAAATAATATAGCAAACAACTTATATGGTAAAATAATGAAATGATAACTTGTCCATCTCATTGTCTATATAATCAAGTTATAGACCGGAAGGTGGATTCCATTTTAAATATATATATATATATATATTAGATTTATGATGTTAAATGTGAAAAGATATTAAGCAATAATCAAGGACATCATCATTAAAATTGATACATTAACTTATCATATTGAGAAACTTATATGTATATACATGCATACGTATTTATGTACAAAACTTTAAAATTTGAACTAACCGATAAAGCATTAATAATTAGAAATATTAATCAACAGATATAATTAGAAATTATATTTTGAAATATAATTAATTATGATGTGCAATTTGAGGAGTTAGACATATATTATTGACAATAATGGTATCATGTAATTTTAATTTTAGAAAAAAATTAATGTGAATTAAAGAGTGAAAATGTAAATAAAACAAACATCTTATATGGCAAAATAATGAAAGGATAACTTGTCCATCTTGTTATCCACATACGCTGCACTCCTTTTCAAATATATATATATATATATTAGATATTAGATGTTATTACATTTATGCCATTGAATGTGAAAAGATTAAGCAATAATCAAAAATTAATGCCTAACTTGTCATATTAAGAAACTTTTATGTATAATATATACATATATATATACTATCTGAAAATTTGAACTAATTGATAAAGAGTTAATAAATAGGAAAACTAAGCAATGGATATAATTAAAAATTGTGCTTAAGAAAATAATTAAGTACAAGGAGCAATTTAAGGAGTTAGAGATGTATTACTGACAATGATGGTATTATGTAATTTTAATTTTAGAAATAATTTAATGTCAATTAAAGAGTGAAATTTTAAATATAGCAAATGTCTTATATAGCAAAATAATGAAATGATAACTTGTGCATATAAGCAAGGTATAGACACATTTGGTGGAGTACTCCATTTCAAATATATGTATATTAGATTAGATTAGGTTAGATTTATGATGTTAAATATGAAAAGATCAAGCAATAATCGAGGACATCATTATTAAAATTGATACATAACTTATCATAGTGAGAAACTTATATGTACATATATATACACATCTACTTAATTATATACAAAATCCAAATATTTGAACTAATTGATAAAGCATTAATAATTCGAAAAACTAATGAATGGATGTAATTAGAAATTGTATTTAGAAAAATAATTAAGTATAATGAGCAATTTAAGGAGTTGGAGATATATTATTGACAATAATGGTATTATTTAGTTCTAATTTTAGAAAGACTTTAATGTGAATTAACGAGTGAAAACATAAATATAGCAAACATCTTATATGGACAAATAATGAAAGCACAACTTGTCCACCTCATTATCCACAAAAGAAAGAGATGGACACATAAGGTGAACTCCATTTTAAATATATATACTAGGTTAGATTTTTCTTTTTAGATGGAATTTATTAGGATTACAAGATAATATCATCTTATTCACAATCAGAAAGGGTTTCCTATTTTAACCATTACAAGCAGTAGGTAGCTATTCTGAAACAAAGTTAAATCCTTCAAAAATCAAAATGTTGGAATTGGCCAAAGCGGAAGCCTACGCAACGCACACCCAACATTCCTGAATAATGCTTACATTTCGTCTAAGTCGTACAACAAGAATTCCAAAGCAATGTATTAATTCGTCAACTGAGTAGACGTATTTTGTAACGACCCCGTAAACCACATTCTTTTATATTTGGACTTAAGAAATATTATTAGTATTTTATGAGGATTTCTTTCATTTGAGAATAAATGTGAATTGCATTACATGCATATGACTTGTTATTAGTAAGATTAAAACCTAAGAATTTCTCAATTGCTCTTTTCGAAAAATCATTATCTCTTAATTTACCCACAATTCTAATATATTGGTGTTATGTTATTATTAATATTATTGTTTCCATATCATGAAATTTCATTTTATATTTCTCCCTATTTTCAAAAATAATGGGAATAATTATTTCAAAGTGGAAAATATGCATTTACTAGAATGAATTAATGAAAGCAATTTTCAAAAATAAAATTAAAGCAATTTTCAAAAATAAAATTATGTTTTTATACATATGAAAAAGGTGAAAATGTATAAAAATAATTAGATAAATATGTCTTTCATTGTTTTAATTACCCATTTATGTCATTTTCATGGAAAATCTGGTAAAAAGGAAGGCTACTTATAAGTTTCACTTCCTAGTATTGTAATTAGGAAATGTGTATTAATCTTTGCCGTCGAAATATAGTTTTAGATTTTTCTATCTCTCCTACAATTATATATTTATATATAAATATAAATATAGGAAAATAATTTTCCTAAAATCATCAAGTTTCCTAATTATTTTCTTATTTATAAGAATTTAGCAATTTACTTTCTCTACAAAATTATATTTTTCAAACATGTATTCTTTAATAATTAATAATTACATATCCTATACTATTATTTCTTGGAAAGTATATTTTTTAAAATTAGAATTTAATTTCCTTAATTTTCGAATTTTGCTCAAAATAAATCATAAATTCCCCATAAAATTATAAAATTCCAAATTTTCGAATTTTAGAAATACAATAATATATTTCCTGAAATTATAGGCATGATTTTCGGATTTTTAATTAAATTAAAATACAAATTCTAGATTTTATCATATTTTATGATATTTGCGCAAGAAAATCTTCCCTAATGCACCATTAATAATCATTTTTGCATGGTTCACACTTATCTAGCTTATGATTCATGTAGTAGCATTACACCAAAGCCTAAATTAGTCTTCCACATAAGTGGTCCGGTGGAAGAATACATTTAATACACTAACTTAGGTGTAAAGATTGCAATTATGAATAAATTGACCTAATACTAAAATAATCCATTTCTTCTTCTTATTTCTATAAACAAGACCAAAATTCCACCCTTTTTCTTCCTCAAAAACCGTCCATAACACACACTCACACATACTCTCCCTAATATATTCCAAAAATCCCCATTTTCCTACCCTTTATTCCCAAAATGAAAGAGAAGGTAGAAACCTTACTGTAATTACATAAGTAGAGCGTTTTCTTGTCTCTTGAAGTAGGATAGTCCTACTAAAGGCAAGCTTTGATACTCATGAGCCAAAGCTTTGTTAAATTCAAGCTTTAATGCACTTGGGTGAGAGCTTTGCCAAACATGCTCCCATGCTTATTTTAGAGCTATTTTATTTTATCATGAATTTTATTTATTGATATGTTGTGTGATTACAGTGCAAGTTGTCTTTTGAATGATAAATTAGATGTTGGTTCTCTCATTTCAAGAGTTTATGCTTAGCACATCTTTACAGTTACCTAATACAATGTACAATTGTGTGTAATGCTATATATGAATGTGACAAAAGAAGTGCTTCTTCACCTGTGATATCACGACAACATGTATGTGTATATATTTATATCTTTAACATATGCTTGTAAAAATATAGATATCTCAATGTCTGTCATATATGTGTATACATATATATACATAAATTGTCACGACCCGGAAAAATACCCTTTTATTTATAAAATAAAATTGGATAGAAACGCGCAACGGTAATATTTTCATAGTTGTATAAATAATTATTTTCACATATAATTTGTACAAAATACAAAAGTCACAATTTTCAAAAGAATAGAAAAGTAACTATATCGTGTAAAAAGCTTCCAAATGCTTCCGCTGCGCCACTCTGATCCGCTATCTCATTTCTGTCTAAAAAGTATTGGAAAGGAGGAGTCAACGCGACGGTTGAGTAGAAATATCATTCAACCCCATAAGGTGCGTGTGTGTTTGAATAGGTGCACGTAGACACATAATTTCACATAATACTATAATGAAAATGAAAGCATAAAATATCTAAAACTTACAAGATACTTAAATTCCTACTTTACTCATGAAATTAAACAATACTCCTACCTTGAAATGTTTTTAGGGAAAAAGAGAGGATATAGAAGGCTTTATAGGTATATATGGATGAAAATAGAAGGGCTTGTGTGTACATATATGTGGGTGGAAGATAGGCTATACATAAGAAGTGTTTTGGGTGTTGAGAGTAGAGTAAGTGAGGGGGTGTGTTTTTAGGCGGGATTTGTGTGTTTGTGGAAGAAAATAGAGAGAGTATAGTGTGTGTATGTGTGAGGACGTTTTTGGGGATGGGGAAGTGTGTGGGAGGTCCTATTTATAGTGGAGAATGAGGGTAGAAGGCAAGACTTGGGGACCAAGGTTTACTAAATGCAAATCTTTCCATTTAATGCAAATCTCCCAACTAGGCATAGAATTAAATGCCAAATTAAATGAAATCTTCCACCTCCCTCCTCTATTCTAGCCTTGGTGTAACCCTAATCCATGAGTCATGAATCTAGATGAATGGAAGACCACACAAGTGCACAATTTCTAGAAGAAATTCATCTTGTATTAGTGTAGGATATTTTAATAAAATATTAACACAAAATCAAATAAAATCAAATAAAATCTAATAAAATCTGATTTTGATTGTCCTCATCTTATAAAATCTGAAATCATATCTTTATTTTATTAAAAATTCGAATTTGTATTTATTTATTTTGTAAAAACTGAAAATTAGGGTTTTAGGGCATAAATTAGGGTTTTTGGGCATAAAATCCGAAAATTCATAATTAATTTAGAAAAATTCCAAAATTATGAAATTTAATGTTTATAAATCTGAAATTATATGTATATTTCTCAGAAATTAAGAATATTTTAGTTATATTTTTGAAAATTGCAATTTAGGGCATAGAAAGTTCGAAAATTGACACTTTACCGTTCAAATTGTAAGTTAATCGCAAAAGCAGACGAAAATTTGAAAACAACAAGTAATAATAACATTTACAAGAAGCAAAAGATTTTAAATCAATTATTTAAATATTACAGATTACCGGGTCGTCACATCCTCCCCTCCTTAAAAGAATTTCGTCCTCGAAATTCAACTTTATTTTGTAAAAGAGTTGAGGGTATTTTTCCAAAAATATGCTTTCACAAAAGAGTTTAGAACCCAAAATATATTCCAATCAAATACAAAATTCAATAGATACACTAGAAGTTTTGTAGCAAAAGTCACACATACCAATACCATCTGCCAGGCGTCGGGACTCTAGAGGTGGCTCCTGTGGGCTCAAGAGGCGACTCCCGCACACGTAGCACTTTGCCCCGCAGGCTCAAAACATTCAAGAAGTAGTACTTGGCCTCATGGGCTCAAGACTTTCAAGACATATAGTACTTGGCCTCGTGGGCTCAAGACTTTCAATACATAGCACTTGGCCTCGTGGGCTCAAGACGTAACATTTGCTCTGCGGGCTCAAGCGGTGGCTCCCGTATGCGTAGCACTTTGCCCCACAGAGCACTTAGCTCCCAGTATTCCGGCTGGCAAGCGGCTCTGATACCATTTGTCACGACCCCGATATTCCTTTATATTTTATTAAACATAAATAGTAATTTTTTACATAAAACATATACAAAATACAAGAGTTACAATTTTCACAAAATACAAAAGTAACTTTATTAAGTAAAATGCTTCAAAACACCCATGGTTTCCATTTCGTTCCTCAAGTGCCTCCACTCACCCTTTTATTTTATTAAAATATATTGGACCGAAACGCGCAACGGTAATATTTTCATAGTTGTATAAATAATTATTTTCACATATAATTTGTACAAAATACAAAAGTCACAATTTTCAAAAGAATAGAAAAGTAACTATATCGTGTAAAAAGCTTCCAAATGCTTCCGCTGCGCCACTCTGATCCGCTATCTCATTTCTGTCTAAAAAGTATTGGAAAGGAGGAGTCAACGCGACGGTTGAGTAGAAATATCATTCAACCCCATAAGGTGCGTGTGTGTTTGAATAGGTGCACGTAGACACATAATTTCACATAATACTATAATGAAAATGAAAGCATAAAATATCTAAAACTTACAAGATACTTAAATTCCTACTTTACTCATGAAATTAAACAATACTCCTACCTTGAAATGTTTTTAGGGAAAAAGAGAGGATATAGAAGGCTTTATAGGTATATATGGATGAAAATAGAAGGGCTTGTGTGTACATATATGTGGGTGGAAGATAGGCTATACATAAGAAGTGTTTTGGGTGTTGAGAGTAGAGTAAGTGAGGGGGTGTGTTTTTAGGCGGGATTTGTGTGTTTGTGGAAGAAAATAGAGAGAGTATAGTGTGTGTATGTGTGAGGACGTTTTTGGGGATGGGGAAGTGTGTGGGAGGTCCTATTTATAGTGGAGAATGAGGGTAGAAGGCAAGACTTGGGGACCAAGGTTTACTAAATGCAAATCTTTCCATTTAATGCAAATCTCCCAACTAGGCATAGAATTAAATGCCAAATTAAATGAAATCTTCCACCTCCCTCCTCTATTCTAGCCTTGGTGTAACCCTAATCCATGAGTCATGAATCTAGATGAATGGAAGACCACACAAGTGCACAATTTCTAGAAGAAATTCATCTTGTATTAGTGTAGGATATTTTAATAAAATATTAACACAAAATCAAATAAAATCAAATAAAATCTAATAAAATCTGATTTTGATTGTCCTCATCTTATAAAATCTGAAATCATATCTTTATTTTATTAAAAATTCGAATTTGTATTTATTTATTTTGTAAAAACTGAAAATTAGGGTTTTAGGGCATAAATTAGGGTTTTTGGGCATAAAATCCGAAAATTCATAATTAATTTAGAAAAATTCCAAAATTATGAAATTTAATGTTTATAAATCTGAAATTATATGTATATTTCTCAGAAATTAAGAATATTTTAGTTATATTTTTGAAAATTGCAATTTAGGGCATAGAAAGTTCGAAAATTGACACTTTACCGTTCAAATTGTAAGTTAATCGCAAAAGCAGACGAAAATTTGAAAACAACAAGTAATAATAACATTTACAAGAAGCAAAAGATTTTAAATCAATTATTTAAATATTACAGATTACCGGGTCGTCACATCCTCCCCTCCTTAAAAGAATTTCGTCCTCGAAATTCAACTTTATTTTGTAAAAGAGTTGAGGGTATTTTTCCAAAAATATGCTTTCACAAAAGAGTTTAGAACCCAAAATATATTCCAATCAAATACAAAATTCAATAGATACACTAGAAGTTTTGTAGCAAAAGTCACACATACCAATACCATCTGCCAGGCGTCGGGACTCTAGAGGTGGCTCCTGTGGGCTCAAGAGGCGACTCCCGCACACGTAGCACTTTGCCCCGCAGGCTCAAAACATTCAAGAAGTAGTACTTGGCCTCATGGGCTCAAGACTTTCAAGACATATAGTACTTGGCCTCGTGGGCTCAAGACTTTCAATACATAGCACTTGGCCTCGTGGGCTCAAGACGTAACATTTGCTCTGCGGGCTCAAGCGGTGGCTCCCGTATGCGTAGCACTTTGCCCCACAGAGCACTTAGCTCCCAGTATTCCGGCTGGCAAGCGGCTCTGATACCATTTGTCACGACCCCGATATTCCTTTATATTTTATTAAACATAAATAGTAATTTTTTACATAAAACATATACAAAATACAAGAGTTACAATTTTCACAAAATACAAAAGTAACTTTATTAAGTAAAATGCTTCAAAACACCCATGGTTTCCATTTCGTTCCTCAAGTGCCTCCACTCACCCTTTTATTTTATTAAAATATATTGGACCGAAACGCGCAACGGTAATATTTTCATAGTTGTATAAATAATTATTTTCACATATAATTTGTACAAAATACAAAAGTCACAATTTTCAAAAGAATAGAAAAGTAACTATATCGTGTAAAAAGCTTCCAAATGCTTCCGCTGCGCCACTCTGATCCGCTATCTCATTTCTGTCTAAAAAGTATTGGAAAGGAGGAGTCAACGCGACGGTTGAGTAGAAATATCATTCAACCCCATAAGGTGCGTGTGTGTTTGAATAGGTGCACGTAGACACATAATTTCACATAATACTATAATGAAAATGAAAGCATAAAATATCTAAAACTTACAAGATACTTAAATTCCTACTTTACTCATGAAATTAAACAATACTCCTACCTTGAAATGTTTTTAGGGAAAAAGAGAGGATATAGAAGGCTTTATAGGTATATATGGATGAAAATAGAAGGGCTTGTGTGTACATATATGTGGGTGGAAGATAGGCTATACATAAGAAGTGTTTTGGGTGTTGAGAGTAGAGTAAGTGAGGGGGTGTGTTTTTAGGCGGGATTTGTGTGTTTGTGGAAGAAAATAGAGAGAGTATAGTGTGTGTATGTGTGAGGACGTTTTTGGGGATGGGGAAGTGTGTGGGAGGTCCTATTTATAGTGGAGAATGAGGGTAGAAGGCAAGACTTGGGGACCAAGGTTTACTAAATGCAAATCTTTCCATTTAATGCAAATCTCCCAACTAGGCATAGAATTAAATGCCAAATTAAATGAAATCTTCCACCTCCCTCCTCTATTCTAGCCTTGGTGTAACCCTAATCCATGAGTCATGAATCTAGATGAATGGAAGACCACACAAGTGCACAATTTCTAGAAGAAATTCATCTTGTATTAGTGTAGGATATTTTAATAAAATATTAACACAAAATCAAATAAAATCAAATAAAATCTAATAAAATCTGATTTTGATTGTCCTCATCTTATAAAATCTGAAATCATATCTTTATTTTATTAAAAATTCGAATTTGTATTTATTTATTTTGTAAAAACTGAAAATTAGGGTTTTAGGGCATAAATTAGGGTTTTTGGGCATAAAATCCGAAAATTCATAATTAATTTAGAAAAATTCCAAAATTATGAAATTTAATGTTTATAAATCTGAAATTATATGTATATTTCTCAGAAATTAAGAATATTTTAGTTATATTTTTGAAAATTGCAATTTAGGGCATAGAAAGTTCGAAAATTGACACTTTACCGTTCAAATTGTAAGTTAATCGCAAAAGCAGACGAAAATTTGAAAACAACAAGTAATAATAACATTTACAAGAAGCAAAAGATTTTAAATCAATTATTTAAATATTACAGATTACCGGGTCGTCACATAAATAGTGGTTATATCTCAAGATCTAACATACATAGACATATTAAATTGTGTTCCCCATGATAAGAATATCAAGACCTCATACAACAAAAATTGTGTTTCTCATTTGTGTATGTATAGGTATATCAAGGCTTAACACACACACAAATAGATATATATAGATATATATATCATTTATATCAAGGCTTAACACACACATATATATCATATATATAAAAATGGAGTAAGACAATGATGTACTCCAACTTATCTTATTCAATTTGCAACCGAATGGAATAGAATAAAGTATTAATGTGCTCCCCTAGCTTATTCCTCTATACATGTTTATTTATATGTGTAGATGTCCACACTCATAATTGTGATGCCAAACACTCCAACTTGACTAAGAAAATCATGGTGAGATTAGAGGAAAAATAAATCTTGGTCACTTACCGATGTGTTCTCGGCCATAGCACACGCTCACGGTTACGCCCCCCCCTCCCCCTCGTCTTTTCTTTTATTTTTTATTTTTTGTTTTCACCAGTGTACTCTAATCATTTAGACACTCACCTCTTTTTCTTTCTATCCTTTTTATATGGAGGCATACACTAGAGGCTAAATTTTAAGCTATTAAGTCGGATTTTCTCCTAAGTCCCTACAATTATAGTCATTTCATACTTAGAGCCCATATCTACCTTCTTAGCTATACATTTATATTGATCTGTATATGTGATGACCCAAAACTTCTAGCTAATTATGGAATCATGCTAATCACAATTTATTAAGAAAATTAATTACTCATACTCTTATTAAGGAACCAAAATACGCACATGAGTCGCTTATTATATAAATATGATGGTTACAACAAAATCCCTAACATAACTATCTAAACGCCTCGAATCTTCTGCCTATGTCTTCCTCGCTCGTAACTCCTTTTACCTCAAGTTTGGCTAAAACATAATATAAAACAACATCAACAAGATGTTGAGTAGAAACTTTGCGTAATAACATGAGGTGCTCATGTGAGATATGTGCATATTTCCACATAAATTTTTTGAACATATAATCACATAATTTCACGTTTAATTTTTCCATCTCGATGGGCGGCTACCTTATCACTTCGTGCTGATATTTCCAACCAAACACCCCAATTCCCAACCAATCACTCTGGTGGTCATATCCCATGCACATGCCAAATTCCTACGACCCACTTCAGTACATGAATACTCAGTCCATGCAAGGAGGGATTAGGCAACCATGGAGGATTGAGAATAAATTTAAGACCGGCAAGCCCGTTACCGCCCAACCGAACTCGACCACATCCACTGTCACGACCCGAAAAAATACCCTTTTATTTTATTAAAATATATTGGACCGAAACACGCAACGGTAAATATTTTCATAATTGTATAAATAATAATTAACATAAAATTTGTACAAAATACAAAAGTTACAATTTTCAAAAGGAATACAAATTAACTTTATTGCGTAAATGGCTTCGAAACGCTTCCGCTGCGCCACTCTGATCCGCTATCTCATTTCTTTCTAAAAAAAATATTAGAAAAGAGGAGTCAACACGACGGTTGAGTAGAAATATCATTCAACCCCATAAGGTGCGTGTGTGTTTTAATAGGTGCACGTAGACACATAATTTTATATAATACTATAATGAAAATGAAAGCATTAAATATCTAAGACTTACAAGATACTTAAATTCCTATCTTACTCATGAAGTTAAATAATACTCCTACCTTTCAAACGGGTATCTTCTTCTTTATAAGTATAAAGTGTGGAGTGTATATATGGATATATAGAAAGGTTAATATGTATATATATAGGTTTAGAAGAGGGGTAATTATATATATATGTATATAGAAAGGTATACTAATGATATTGTGTGATATATATATTGAAAGTGCAAGATTTTGTGGGTGTGGGTCTTATAGGCGGGATTTTGTGTTGTGTGTGTGATGAAAATGAAGATCATGCCCCCTTTTATAGAGTTTAGGGTAAGAAATACAATTATTATATAATAAGGTCTTTATCCATAACTAATGCATTTGATCTTATCTATATTTCATGCTTATCCAATTATCATGCTTATCCAATTTTCATGCTTATCCAATTATCATACTTATCCAATTAACATGCTTATCCAATTATCATGCTTATCCAATTTTCATGCTTATCCAATTATCATCCAAATCTTCTACAATCTTATAACATTTAATAACACTTATTATTATGAAATGACATTTATTAGCTAGATTTTTCTAAAATATTCCAAACCTAATATCTATCTATATATATATATATATATGAATTTTCGAAATTATATATATGTATAATTGAAAATTGTGTATTTTATGATTAATAAAGAAAGAAAAGAACGAAAAATAATTCCAATTGTTATAACTATGCATTAATAAATAAGCATAGGCATGTATCGTCAAGCTTTTAAAGAAAATTTCACATAATACAAGTAGTATAATAATCATATAATCATCAAATAATAATATATTTAAAATATAAGAAAATCGGGTCCTTACATCCACCCCTAGCAATTTGGAGCCCGACATGCACAAATACGTTTCATGTAATACACATAAATTTACAGATTTCAGCATGTTTTTAGTACAAATCAAACTGATTTTAGCAAGTTTTCACAGGATTTTAGCATAGGTCATATAATTTTCAGTTTATAGAAATCGGACTTTTAAGTCTGCGAAACAGAAATTCCAGCTTGTAAACTTGGAGATTTCCAGTTGATAAACACTGAATTTTCAGCTTGGAAGTATTGAAATTTCCAGTTCTAAATAAACAGCAATTTCAGCCTATGAACATGATTTCCAGCATATGAACAGGATTTCCAGCATGTGAACAAAGGGTATTTTCAGCATTGAAAAAACTGAATTTCAGTTTCTAACACATAAATAAAACCCTAGCAAAGTGTAAAACATAACACGTAATTTGCAGCATAGTTGCAACAAGATTTTCAGCATAAAAACTGCATAGATTCAACATGAATGCTATAACACAATATGTAGGCAACTAAATTACCATGTATTCCCTTAGAGCCAAGATGGAAATAAAATATTAATACTACATAAAAGCCTAACTCATGCATTAGGCAAAATCCCTACCTTGTATCAAATATGAGCATTTTAAATCACACTCACTTTATAAGTAAGAATCCTTACTTGTGAAATTAAGTAAGGTCCCTACTTTATTAAATATTCTTATCCTTTTCAAGAGCATTTTATGGAACTAAGAGGATGTTTAAAGGGCTAATATGTATGTAGGTATGTAAAAAGAAGGGTTTATGTATATATATATGTGGGGTAGAAGATATATTATAAATATGAAGTGTTTTGTGGGGCTGAGAGTACGATGAGTGTGGGTGGGTGTGTCTTAGGCGGGATTTAGTGTGTGTGTGGATGTGTTTGTGTGTGTTGTGGGATGAAAATAAGTACCTAAATCCCCAATTTATCCCCTATTTATAGTAGTTGTGCTAAGAAACAAGATTATTAAATAATTTAGTCATTTTCTTATTATTATCATCTTTCCACCTAAGATTACAACTAAGGGTTATAATAAATGAAATCTTCCAACTCATGCCCAACTCAATACCTAATTCTAGCTTGAGTGTGAGTACTCTAAATGTACACTTCATAATCTAGTTTAATCTAAGCATTACATGTATAAACATATCTAGAAGAAATCTTACATGTGTGAATATTCATTTAATACAAGGAGAATTGGGGAGCAAGTAATAATATACACCATATTTTATATTATATATATACATTATACATAAAATTTCATTCCCCCCCCCCCTCCTCTTTCTATATTTTTATGATATTTTTACATATTGTATAATTATTCCAATGTTTATTATGAAAAATACCTAAAGAAATAAAATATAATCTTATATATTTATGTATATAAATTTTTGAGGCTTATATATATACACACACATATATAATGCAAGATAGTTTGTATATATATCATAGTCTTAGGGCCAAGCAGTTTTGTATTTATATCATAGTCTTAGGGTCAAGCACTTTAAAAATTAATTCAAAATAATTATGATAGTATGAAAAATAACACAATTTTAGTGAAAATGAGAGAAAGAAAAATAAACTAACCCTAAATTTTATATATTAATTTTGAAATTATATAGAGTATATATGTCAAGATATTTTTGTATTTATATCCAATTTGTAATGTTCATCAAGAAATCTATCAGATCTTAGTATTTAAGAACATTTATTAGGAGAAAGATGACATGACGGTAAGAGAAAATGATATTTTTGGATAAGTATATGTATATATATGAAAAATGGACCTATTATATAAATTTATACATATAATTCAAAAATTACATATAAATATATATAACTTTATGTGTCGAAATATTTATATGCTTATACATATGGCTTTATTACAAATAAATTAATAAGCTATAATTCTTGAAAGTACATTATGTACTAGATAAATATTTAGCATATATATATATAATATATATATATAATATTATTTAGAACAATTCTAGTTATACAATAATATTTTCCAATAAAAATAATTTCTACTATACATGTATTTTAATGTATATTGTTTTATTTTTTTGAGTAAAGTATCATACAATTCATAAAATCTACAATCACATGATCATTTCTTATCTTATCTAAAAACAAAGGATTTGAAATAACATCTTTCTATCTTGATATCTTCTATGCAAAAATGATCCTACTTAGCCATATTTTTATGAAAACACACTTTTATTTATTTTGAAAATATAAATACTATATATATATTTATATTGTTTCTAGAATATAAAAAATAATATATAATATAATATATTATATACTTTATTACAAATAATTCCTATCATTATGATTGTTGAAAAAAATGCATGTATAAAAGTATATATATATTGATTTATGTGCATATATATAGAATCAAATGGTTGGTATGAAAACATTGTAATTATTACACATTTCACATATAACATAATAAAACGCTAAACAATTTAATCACCTAGTTTACATATAAAATATAATCACATAAAATACTAGATAATT
>JAOWBU010000949.1:0-22033 GCA_026212405.1 Petrea volubilis
AGAGTTGATACAAACTCACAAGCTGAAATTGAAGGCATTGGCACCAGGCGAATGTGAATTTTGGTAACAAACAAATATGTTTCTCGCTCTTGAGTGTGCTTTACTGTGAAATTCTTATATACCCGACCCTCCGAAAGTTGAACTTCGTTTATTTATGAAAAGTCATTACCTGTTTTTACTAACGAAATACATGCTTTGGGTGGTTTACTTCCATAACTATAATTTAGCAAAAAAATTTGAATGATTAACTTTATACACTTTTCCAACTTGATACGTTCTTGACATATACCACTAGACAGAGGTACGTTTTTTTTTTTTTTTTTTTTTTTTTTTTTTTTTTTTTTTTCAAAAGAACCGGCAAGGAGCCCGTGGGGTTAAAGGGTCCCCCCCCGATTTATTACCACGTCCAAAGGGACAATGGGAAAGCAAAAAAGGAACAATCTCAAACCAATAGAAAAAGGAAGAAAGAAACACTAACTATGTCTAAAAGAAGGCATCCCCATAGAATCAATGATAAGCATTCCCCTAAGCCTGAACATGAATTCTCGGTGGCTCCCAAAGTTGCACTCTCTCGTAGCTGACATGCTCTGTTTGCTAAACAATCAGCCGCCTATATTCCCCTCTCGGTAGATATGGGTACATTTGAATGTAACTTGCCGTATAATGAGTCGAATATGAGTGAGCAATTGTTGAATGTTCCAGTTCACCATACGTTGCCCCAAGACGAGATGCACCATCGCTTGAGCATCCATCTCAAGCCAAATGTTCTGAAATCCCCGTTGCGTTGCCAGCCAGATCCCCTCATAAGCAGCATAGAGTTCCGCATATGAATTTGTGGTGTTGCCAAGGAACCTAAAAAGGCAAAAATGAACCTGGCCATTATGATCACGAGCCACTCCTCCCGCTCCAGCTTGGCCCGTGCGCTTTGCTGCCCGTCAGTGTTCAGTTTCAGCTGTGAAACTGATTAGGATTCTTCCATAAAACCATAATGGGACGTGGTTCGACATGCCTGGGTAATTGAACCATAAAAAACGGGGCTGCAAATTCAACTCCTCTCCAATTGGTAGACTTGAACCGACCAGCGTTGCCCAAAAGATAACAATACTGCCACACCTTCTTCACAATGAGACTCGCAACCATCCGGTGACCACGATATTTGCACGAGTTTCGTGCCTCCCAAATATACCATAATATAAGTACAGGAACCAAGGTCCTCATATGATCACCTTTGTATGTACCTCGCCAAGCCTGAAGCCAGAGATGTATCTGAGTTGTGTCTGGAAGTGAAACTCGGAGTAATTGGGCAAAGAAATTCCAAATCCGATGAGCTTTAGGACTAGTAAAGAATAAGTGGGCGAAGCTCTCTTCGTTGACGCAAGCAATAACATTTGGAGGCGAGTTGAATACCTTTGCTTTTTATACGTAAATCCACTGGAATCCAGCCTCTAAGAAGCCTCCATAAGAAAACAGAAATGTTGGGCAAGACGTTCCTCGACCAGAGGCTCGCAAAGAGTGAGCTGACTGCCCGAGAACGACGCACCTGCTCCCATGCCTGTTTTGTTGCAAACTGTCCGTGCAGTCCCCTAGCCCAAACAAGGCCATCACTCGTATAAGAGTCGATTGGAATTCCCATCACGTGCGGGACTAAGTCTGAGGGTAGCACTTGTTCCAGCCGGATCTGTCCCACGCACCATTAGAGAGAAAAAAGGAAACTCTTTCTAACGGGTAGTGCTCCCTTGAGACTAATTGTTTCAGAGGGGCATTAGTCAACCAGATATCATGCCAAAAGAATGGAGCACCGTTGCCAATCGTCCAGCGCAAATCAGGTTCAATCCAAGCGCGTCCTCTGCACATCCGCTTCCATGTAGCAGAGTCATTCCGTGTTTCCTGCACATCCGCCGGATGTCGGTCTTTGACATATTTAGCATGCAAGTATCGTGCCCAAGGGACTTGCCCTGCCGGAATTTCCACCAAAGCTTACAAGTAAAGCTATTAATCACGTCATCCAAAGCGCGCACGCCCAAACCCCCCTCCTCTATAGGGTAGCATACTTCCTCCCACGAACACCAGTGAATACGCCGTTGCCCGCCATAAGATCCCCAAAGAATCGATTGAACAACTTTTCAATCTTTTGAATAACACTCCTAGGAGGCTTTAAGATCTGAACAATATAGAGAGGGATTGAAGCAAGGACGCTCTTGATCAGTGTCAGGCGGCCTCCATAGTTCAACGAAGATTTTTCCCACCCAAGGATCTTAGCTCGAATGCTATCAATCAATGGCGCAAATAAGCTAATCCTCTTACGACCTGAATAGAGAGGTGCTCCTAAATACTTGAGAGGGAAATCCGTCCGATAGAATCCCGTCATTCGCTGGATACGTCTCACCTTTCCTTCTGAGCACCTATTAGATGGGATAAAAGTGCTCTTCGCCACGCTAATAAGTTGTCCCGAGATCTGTTCATAGTTACGTAGGAAATTCATAAGCTTTCGAATGCAAGTGGCACGAGCAGAAGCAAAAATAATCACGTCATCCGCATAAGCCAGGTGCGAAATAACCACAGGATTATGAGCAATATAGCGCATCTTAACATGCGATTGAAAAAGATGATCAAGTCCTTGAGAAAGCCATTCAGCAGCTAAAATAAATAATGCCGGAGACAAAGGATCGCCCTGGCGTAAACCACGAGAGGAATGGAAAAAACCAGCTCCTTCACCATTAATTAAGACCGAGAACCAACAATTCTCTATCGAATTTCGCACAAGATGAATCCAACGAGTCGGAAAACCAATCTGTATGAGCATGGAAACAAGAAACGGCCAATGCACCCTATCATAGGCCTTAGCCATGTCGAGCTTAAAGATCACACGGTCCCCGTTCACCTTCTTGTTTATAGAGATGGCAAGTTCTTGCGCTAATAGGATGTTATCCGATATTGCCCTTCCCGAGAGAAAACCAGACTGTGCAGGAGAAATAATCTTGGGAAGAACATTCGCCAATCGAGTGTATAAAAGCTTGGTCATAATCTTGTTAGACACGTTGCACAGACTGATAGGCCTGTAATCAGCCCATGTGTTGGGCACCTCCTTCTTAGGAATAAGGACAATAGTAGTGGCAGTGAAGGCCCGGGGCATGGGCGTCCCGGCAAAAAAATCCCGCGCCGCGTCAAACACATCAGTGGCGATAAAGTCCCAGCAAATTTGATAAAAGGCTGAGGAAAACCCATCGGGACCCGCGGCTGAATCAGAACTGATGTCGAAAATAGCCCGTCGAACTTCCTCCATCGTAGGTGGGACACAAAGCGCATCCGAATCCTCAGGGGTAATCATTCGAGAAACGTGCGAGAAATCCATATTGCCCAAACATCTATCTTCCTTAGTAAGAAGATGCTCAAAAAACTTAGCGGCTGAGATCCGAATCTCCGACGGATCCTCAATCTTTCGCCCCTCATCGTGTATAGCAAATATACGGCTCTTAACTCGGCGTTGCTTAACCAAATTATGGAAAAATTGGGTGTTCCGTTCCCCCTCTTGAATCCAGCGACATGAGGACTTTTGCCTCCAGAAATCCTCCTCCATGGCTAGGACCCGATTAAGCTTCGCTGTTGAGAGATTTAGCGCCATTAAGTTAGAAGGAGATGAATCATTATCATACTCACGCTCCAGCCGATGAACCTGTTGGGTGGCAGCATCGACTTTATCAAAATATTACCAAAGACTTCCTTATTCCAAGACTTGAGAAATCCCTTCATGCGGACCAGTTTCTGCTGGAGTTTCCACATCCCAAAAGATCCAAGCGGAAGTGCCCAATTAGCCTTAGCCGCCTCAAAAAAAGCATGATGCTTGGTCCACATTTTCTGAAATCGAAAAGCAGCCGGTCCCCTTTGCACTGGGGCTGGCGGAATAACAAGAAGCGGACAGTGATCTGAGGTGTGCCGTGACAAGTGCCTAGTCCTGAAGTCCGGAAACCAATCCATCCAACCAACCGATACCAGAACACGATCCAAACGCTCCCAACGTTTGCCTCGAGTCCATGTAAACTGACCACCCTCTATGCCCGGGTCAATGAGACCACAACCCTCAATACAATCTCCAAAGTCCTCTATTGAACCAAGAGGAGGGGGACCACACCCCTTGCGTTCATCCACTGATTGCACCACATTAAAGTCTCCACCAATAAGCCATGGATCCGGGGTAGCAATGCCACGCATTATTTCCCATAAGTCTTTGCGCTTAATGCGAGTGTGACGACCATAAACAAACGAGCAAAGTAAAGGGGAAGGGATCAGGCCCGAAGTAACCTTTACATGCAAGATTTGGGCCTCATTGACTAACACATCCACAATCAAAGAAGAGTCAAAAAAGCACCATATGTGATTAGTGGGATTTGAAATAACCCCCCGCAAATCCCAGCTTCTTGAGCATAAACCGTTCACTCAAAGAAATCTTAGGCTCAATAATAACTAAAATAGAAAGCTTGTGACGATACCTCAAATCAGCAAGATACCGTTGTTTAGCGGCACTTCCAAAGCCCCGCGAGTTCCAAATAAGTATATTAATCATTAATTGGTGAGGGATTGAGAATCGTTCCCCTTGGCTTTATTCCTCGTGATCCGAGGAAGAGCGTCTGCAGTAGACTTCTTAGTCCCCTTTTTCACCGTCTGTTGAGGCTTGATTAGTCCCAGGTTTCGTTTCTTGGACGTGGAGCTAGGCCTCTCCTCTTCGTCGGCTCTCGCAACATCCTCCATATCTTCCAAACTTCGATGTGGATCAGTATCCCTACCAAGCACGAGTAGCACCTGATTTCCAAGACCATCAGGAACATCCGAAAGCGCTGTCGTCATGATTGGCGGGTCATGTGTAGGAGAGTCGCTCCCTTCTGCAATGGAGTTTGTGTGATTCAAGGCAATCTGAGGTGCTTCTTCTTGAGCATCATCAATTTGTAATTGTCTGGGTATACTATCTGCTTCGTCAGAAACTTCCCGGGATCCCACTACAATCGCATCAATTTGTGAATTATCCCCTTGATCTTCATCTTCTGAGTCCTCCTCCCGAAGGCAAGCAAACTTGTTATTCAAATTTGTAACAGCGCCTTCCGCTTCCATACACGGACTTGCAGTCTCCATCACCTGCTTGCCCTTATCCGGCTTTGGGGTAACTTCCCGCCAAACAGGCACCTCTGTAGGATCATGGAGAGTTTCGTGATTTTCTGGAGGCGGTATTTGATTGGTATTTTTGGGATTGATAGCCTGTGCTGCCTGAGGTTCCACGTTCTGACTTGGTGCAGGGCCGCTCGAGCGGGATGTCTGGCGATTAGTATCCACATTTGTCCGTAAATCACTTGGAACCTTGGTCAGCAAGTCAGGCGCCGTGCCAGCTTCATCATCGCTGGGAGGATGGAAACAATTTCTGGTCGTGTGACCCCGACGACGACATCGGCGACAATATTCAGGTATTCCTTCGCATTCAATCGGTTGCTGATACACACGATCTCCATCCTTAACCCAGATAGCCTTCTTCACAGGTTTAGTTACATCTATCTCCACACAAACCCTAGAGATTCGAGGCCTCCAGCAATCTGCAGTCGGCTCATCCACCCTCACCGGCGATCCAATACAACTTGCAAGCGTGAACAGGCCCTCAACGGGAATCAGGTGCAACGGCAGATGGTGAATCTTAAACCACACAGGAAATATGGGCGATTCAACAGTGGGATCAAAATCTGGATCCCACTTAAAGACGCGCATAGGATAGCCATTAAAGTGCCAAAGCTCTCGCATAAATAACCTGGCATAGTCATCATGGTCGTATAGATGGATGCATAGGTGCGTGTCGTCGAAGAAAAACAACCTGCACTGTCGCTTTAACTTCATCTTCCCGAAAATAAATCGGAGAGCACCAATAGACGGATGACCATGTGAGAATTTCCCAACCAACACGAATTGAAACGGCTGGCAAAGTTTTTCCCTATCATCATGGGTAAAGACTGCAGCAGGCTCACCATGGAAATCCATCACGGAGCCAACGGGGGTAAACGTGGAGGTATCAAAATTTTTTTTTCGTTCCCTGGCGTCCGGCATGAAAGGGTCCGCCGGCTGGTTGCCGACTGCAGCAGCATAGGAGCGGCCAAGGGGAGGCCGTCCAAGATCATTGCCGCCACCATCAGGCGGCTTTGACGTGCCCATAGGGCAGTAGCGCCAGACACGGAACTTTCACGGGAATGTTATCAGTGACACAGGATTTAGTGTCACTCTTGTCTAGTAGAAAATTATTTGTAAACCACTAAGTGGGTCACCACGTAATCAACAATGTGCGGAGCATGTGAACAAAAGTAAGAAAGTGTGGTTGGGCACCTTTTTTCCAGCTAAGTTTGCATAACTTTATTTCAGACCAACTTGTGAGGAATATTTCCCTCGGGATGCGAGCTTGATTGTACTGCCGTGGTCCGCTGGTAATGTCCGCTGATGCCTCTGTGCTACCAACGCTAGTGTTGTCCGCCGCCGCTGCCTGTGGATACAGGAGTGACGGGAAAGCGAGTGTAGAAGAAGGCTGAGTTGAGAGACAGAGAGGAGAAAGAGAGCTCGACTGCTGGACTGGTTGAGTGAGTCTAACACAGGAAAAAATGGAAATATATTGTGTATATATGTTCCAGATCACCTGACCGTCTCCAAGGGTTGAATCGAAACTGAAACATGAGCTGAAATCAACAGAGATGGAGCTGCTGAAGGTTTAACGTATAACTGCATAAAGATCTGATTCTTCTCAAACTTATTGAAGCTCCTCTGGGGTTGGCGAAGAAAAGTTTCGCGAGAGACACTAGACAGAGGTAGTTGTTTCACACATTTTCCATCATAATAAATCCTAGACTTTGACTAGGCATGCTCTTTCCAACATCACAATCTTATACAGGCATTAGCTTTCATTTCTATGATGCTTTCAAGAATTAAGTTTTGGAGTTTAGGCATGTGTGATTACTTATATTCTCAATTACAAATGTTGTATTTTATTGTATTTATTTAGTCTTCAGGATAATTAAACCTATACCCCCCAGAATTGGTGTAAATACATCCCTGGGGTTCACCTAATTATGGAAACACCCTTGCCATTATTCCTTTAGGGGTTCTCTAATTCCAGTACAAAAGTTGATGGCAGGGGAGGTTTCTGTAATTATGCAAACCTCATAGGTGGTCCAACAGTGAGGCAGAAGTTGACAACAAGGTAGGTTTTGTAATTATGCAAACCTCAGTGGATTTGAATGTATTTACACCAATCCTCAGGGAGTGTAGGTGTAATTATCCCTCAGTATTTTTGTCATTGTCTGGTATAGATGATTTTGGCTTTATTTGATACAGTTTTGCACTCATATTGCAGCATTACTATCTTCTATTTTGCCAAGGAGGGGGAGAACTGTAGATTCACTCCAGTATATCCGGAGATTGCGCCAGTAAAAATCCCATTCCAAAAAGGAATAGGACAGAAATTCTTCCAACCTTCAGGAACTGGTGTGGACTTGGGCTTCTTTGACATTGATGACCTTTCAAAGCCCATTCCAGGGGAAGATGTTTACCCACTTGTAATATCAGCTGAGTCATCTGTACTGTCCGATGATCCGCTAAATGCATCTCCTCATGCACAGATCTCTCAGGCTGTCTTAGTAAAAAGTGATGGTGGGAGTTTTAGAGTGAAAGTAATAAAGCAGATTTTATGGATTGACGGAGCTCGTTATGAGTTGCGTGAGATTTTTGGGCTCAGCGATTCAGGTGAAGCTACCATCAGCGATGTGGAATCGGGAAAAGAATGTATCATTTGCTTGACTGAGGTCAAGAACACAGCTGTCTTGCCATGTAGGCACATGGTAACTACTTTAACTTCAACCCTTTTGCACAATGCATAGCATATGATTATAAGGGGAAAAAAACAATGTTATTGGGGTATTCACACGGTAACCATTGATACTGTTACCCATAATAAAGTAAATTTAAGGGATAATTGCACTTGCACGTCTTGATGTCTGCATGATAAAAAGATACAACCCCTGCTGTCGATTTTTAAGGGGATCTAGCTGTGCAATGGAAGTTGACGGCAGGGGTCGTTTTTGTAATTAAGCAAACTTCGCTGGAGGGGCGAGTGTTTATTTTAAGAAGAAAGCTGGCGGATATAATTATGCAAACCTTAGGGGTGTAAGTGGATTTACACAAAATCTTGGGGGCGTTTGTAATTATTCTAAATTGAAATTGTCTTTGGTACTTCAAAGTCAGACACCTCCTTAAAGTCTTGGCTCTTGATTGACTTGAACTGAGTGAAGGCTATAGACGTCTGAATATTAGCATTTTAGCCTCCAAGTTACTTCCTTCCTTTTTCTTTTTCTCTTAGCGGGTTTGAAATCGTAGCTCAATGACTTGAAAGATTTATTTGTGTTGGAAGTGAAAAATATGTTCGTATATTATTCATAGTCTCCTGTATATCTCCTTTATATAGAGATGGAAATAGAAGAATACAAGTCTCTTAAGCAAACTAGAAATAAGGCAACAAAGTAATATTAGAATCCTAATTGATATAGGAATCCTAACCCTACCACAATATGCTTACTTACCAAATATTCTATTAGATCTAACAATTTGAATTTCAGTATTTCAATAATCTTCAACAGTTCTGTAATTTCCTTAAACGACACTCTTCTACTCAAAGATCAACAAATCATAAAGGAAGAATCTCCTCCATCACCTAGGATACTAGTTAGATTGATTACTGTAAAGTCTAATAATTTTATTACTTTTTAGGTTAATTACACATTTCTTCTTTAAAATAGTTAAATCGACCAAAAACCTTCCCTTTAAGTTTGCTGTCTTAGAGAAACTAAGAAGGATGTCATGAATTCTCCATCTTCCTCTCAACTTAAAACATTGCAGGAATTAGAACTTACGAATAAAAACAATTTATCAATTTATTCAATGCCCTAACAATTGTTATTGTTCTTCTTCTTCTTCTTCTTCTTCTTCTTCTTCGTTGTTGTTGTTGTTGTCATTATTATTATTATCATCATCATCATCTCTATTCATATAACTGGAAGTAGTGCAAGTTATTTCCTTTAAGAAATGCAAGAATGATTATAGGGGGCCGGAAAGCTGCATCTAACGTCTTATTATTTATTTACTTTTTCTATCTGAAGTTTGTAATATTTGAACAGTATTTCATTGCATTTCACCCTTTAATATATAATTTCTAGTTTGATACCTCCTTTAGAATTCAAATCTTGTCAAGGGACTTGGTCCAAAAAATACAAGGACACTGAGTTGATGGCAAACTAGAAAGATTTTTGCAATTTTTTTTTTTTTTTTATGTGATCCTTGTCTATTCTTTCTCGGTATTTCTGGTTGGATTAACAACCTGGCATTGAGGGAAACACTTTCTGAGATTTCTTATTTTCTGATTCTCCAGAAATTTCACAAATAGATGATTTTTCTCTCAATATTTAATAGCTTGTCTAGCAACTTGCAGCTGGCTGGAAGTTTGCTAACTTAGGCCAGCATTTCAGCTACCAATTCACTCTATCGTCGTTCCGATTGGGGTTTGGCGGTTCGGGGGGGTGGGGGGGGGGGCTGTTATTTGTAATTTTTCATACGATAGAGGGTCTCGTATAAACAGGCCTACGCTCCAAGCTTGTTCTGTAATCATCCCCAAGCGCAAAATGAAAAAAAGAAAAATGTTTTAGTGAAAACTGTCCAGATTTTCCTGGTGTTCTGTGAACTATTCCTTCAGTCTGTGTCTTGTCCATTTGCTGCTATCTGGAATCCATAAAAAAACAGGAATATTTATCAGAGTTTTGAGTAGTTCTTTTGTTTGTTTGTTTTTTTCTTTTTCTTTTTTGTTTGAAATCCTCTGTTGCTGCTTTGTAGTGTTTGTGCAGCGACTGTGCCAAAGAGTTGAGGCTCCAATCAAACAAGTGTCCTGTGTGTCGGCAGCCCATCGAGGAGCTTCTGGAGATCAAGGTTGAAGAAGGTAACAGTGGAACACACTTAATCTCATGATTTATTCAGCGTTGTCAATCGGGCATCCAACCCTCTGTGTTATTTTTAATTGGCAGAAAACATAAAAACCTAGTGAATTTCAAAATTTGCCTATGGCCCCTTTTTGATGACTTTCGATAAAACAATGTTAATTTGACTATTTTGTCCCTATATAATATGGAGATGTATGTATACTAATAATTTGACTATACAGAAGTTTATACTAATATTTGTGAATAATATTTTATATAAATATATATTCTATTGCATATATTAAATTTTAAACTTCGTAACCAGAATTCACAGCCGACAACCACTGCTACCGACAACCGCTGCTTTCAGTTTTTCTGTTGTGTGTTGTTTTGCGTGTGTGATTGTGTCTGTATATAATATTTATATTATGTGTTTATACATATGTGAATTGTGAATGCATACTGTTTTTTGGTGTGTTTTGTGTGTGTGTGTGTGTGTGTGATGGTGTCTGTATATAATTCATGTATTATGTGTGTATACACGTGAATATATATTGGTGTGTATATTTTAGTTTGTGCTGTGGCTGTGTGTGCAGAGTTGTTGGGCATGTTGTGTGGTCTTGGGGTTTGTGTGTGTGTGTGTTTGTGGGGTGTTGGGGTGTTGCGGGGGGGGGGGGGGGGGCTGCTGTGGGCGAGTTGTCTTCTATACAGCAAGGGGGGGGCGGGGAGGGTGATGGTAGTAAGGTGTTGGGAAGTAGATATAAAGTAGGAGGAAAAAGAATGAAAAATGAAAAGAAGGAAAATGAATCAGATTTGGGGTTAGAAAAGCAATTTTACAGACCCAATCTCATTTATTTTGCAGTCAACACACCCGTGCATTACAATTACTGTTATTATATTTCTTTTATGCAAATTTTAAAATTCTCAGGATTTTTTATATTATTTAATTTTTCACTGGTTTTTCTTGCCAAGTAGAAATAATACAGGGGTTGGGTGTAATTTACTTGTTAATCATTATATACAAGTCTTTTGGAGTAAGTAATGTATTTTCTTTGATACCCTCTCTCTCTCTCTCTTAACTACTGTGTCTTCAGAAAACGGGGTTTAGAGGTGAAGTGCTTATATGCCTTGGCAGGACAAAATCGAGCAGCAGCTTTTATATGAATGTAAACCACACACAAATTGGAGTTTGGAAACGATCACTACTCATCAGGATCTGTATAGTTTCACGGTGTGATCTTATTTACTACATCATCTATCATTAAATCATTTGATAAAGCTTGTATATATGCATTTTCACTTTAATAAATTTTTAAAAATGTTTTTTCCTTTGATCCCTGTTTTAACTGTGGCACATGTGCTTGATCTTTTGATATGATATGTGGATGTGTGTCCGCTTATGTTAAGAGGAGTTGCCTTTGTCTTGTGTACGGAACACATTTTTGGTTCTTTAACGGAACACATTTTTGGTTCTTTAATATGCTTTTTATTTTTTTTTATGGTTGTTACTTTAATATACTCGCACTTGATACTAAATCTTAATAATCGCAAAATTGTTCATAAAAGACATGTCCAATTTAACTTGAAAGATTTAACCAGAAAACTAAATGTACATGTTAATATTTATTGCATAGATACTAGATATTAGCATTTGAGTAAAGTATTACTTAATGTAAAAATTTCTGAGTCAAGCACTCACATTCTATCATGGGGATTCTTGATTACCTTGATTTTGTGTAGTTGGTCCTTCTTGAACGTTTCCGCGTCATGATTTATCCAATTCCGAGACAATAAATAAATAAATAATAGTACGAGGCAATCTGATCCAAAAATCACTTGGTGGGCTTTGAGGTTTGAGACTAATTGCCACGCCTCTCACGGCAAAGGCAAAGATGATGGATCCAGTTTCATTCCTCAGAATTACACTTAAGTTGATTTGCCTTCTTTGTGAGCTGCGTTAGAATTTGCTTTTATCCATCCTTCTTTTCAACAGAATATTTTTGACAGTTAGGCACTCAAATGCTAATCTGTGAATATTTTTTGACAAGAAGGGAGCCCATGAGCAGCTCTAATACGGTTTTGCCCCGTATAGTTTCCAAAGTGACAGCTGCAAAATTAAGAACTCGTCACGTAAATACATGCTCGGTAGAAAATTATAGTTTGTGTCGAATTGTCGCTATCCAATTCCCAATTGCCAATTGGTCCATTACTAAATGTGGAGACTTTGACGCTCCATTTAGATTTGAACCAAATGGCTTTGGAAAGGTTACTCAAAAGAATATATGCTCGAGGTATTCGGTTTCCTCATTACAAATTGGGTAGTTGATGTTCAAACAAGAGTTGAGAAAACTGAGCCTTGCTCTTGATGGCAGGATGTCACTATGAATATGCCGAATGATCGTTTTATGTCTGTCATGGAGAGGTGGATTCCAAAGGTTCTTGAGCCTTGGGCTGAGGGAAACGAGAGTGTTCATCCACAAGAAAACCACTCTTCACTGAGAATGACCCCGACTTGGAGGGTTTCAACAAGAGATTCTTGGAATGAGGGAAGGGAGAAATATGGATTTTAAGAATTTCATGCGCAGTTCTTGGTGAAAAAAAACTGTCCAAGGTATCGTTATTCCATTCGCTTCCCCCTTCAATCATGAGAGTCAAGTAGATTGCATTGTTAACCTTAGACTTTGGAATGAACCCTCAATAGATGGAAGCCACGGCTCCCTCCAAGTTAGTATATTGGAATCCAAATGAACTTCAAAGCAAGCACCTTTGACAACCAACTCCTTAAGATTGAAAATATTTTTCCAACATGAAGATGCATCACTTGAAGGTCATGGTAGTTCAAAGAAGTCAAAATTCCTAACATACCGGGCAACGAACAACTTAATCCAAAATCTATGTTCATTTTGAGTAGCTTGCCACGTGAGCTTGGCGGACATAGCTCTATTGAAATTTTGAAATCATGACTTTTCGAAAACCATCTTAACGCAACGAGTAAGCATTAAAATGCAAGAATTATGTTACAATAATTCTTAAGAAAAGTCTCAACCTAGAAACGTAGGAAAAATTCTATAAAACTGTATTATTGATGGATTATAAGAATAATAGAAGTCCCTTATATATACTACCTAGAAAAATCCTAATTTGAATAGGAGTCTATGATGTAAAAGGAAAATTCTAACTAAAATAGGAATCTAAGACTTAAAAAGGGAAAATCCTAACTTGAATAGGAATTAAAAACTTTAAAAAGGAAAGAAATGTACTAGTCATAGGAATCCTAATAAAGTATTGCTAGAATAAAAATCTTCCACCGTTTACTCTACGTCATTCTCCCCTGCATGAAAAAAACTCGACCTTGAGTTTGCAACTCTATCAGGATATAAAGGCTCATCTTATTCATCAACCACATGAAAGTACTAGCAACAGTAGTTAACCCAAATAACATCACAAGCCACTCATACAACTTGTGCTTAGGTATAAATGTTTTCCATTCATCCCCGGGTCTAATATGAATTTGGTGGTAGCCACTCACAAGGTCTATCTTTGTAAAGAGTCTAGCACCATGTAAATGATCAAGCATCTCATCAAGGCCAGAGGTAGAAAATCTATACCCCATAGTGATTTTGTTAATGGCACGAATGTCTACATACATATGCCAACTACCATCTTTACTTGGTGTTAAGAGGGTTGGGACTGCACATGTGACGACCCCGGTAATCCTTAATATTTAAATAATTGATTTAAAATCTTTTCTTCTTGGAAAATGTTATTATTACTTGTTGTTTTCAAATTTTAATCTGTTTTTGAAATTAACTTACAATTTGAACGGTAAAGTGTTAATTTTCGTATTTTGATTACCACTCATGGAAAATTCATCTGTTAAATCTTATGACTTTTCAAAAATAATATAAATAAGTATTATGGACTTTTATGCATGGAGAAGATGCAATTTTGAATAAATTACATGATTTTCCAAAATTTTAGACAAATTTGACATTCTAACACAATTTTCGAAATTCTATGTCCTAAATTGCAATTTTCAAAAGTATAACTAAAATTTTTTTAATTTCTGGGAAATATAGATATAATTTCATATTTATAAAGATTAAATTTCATAATTTTGGGATTTTTCTAAATTAATTATGAATTTTCGGATTTTATGCCCTAAAACCCTAATTTTCGATTTTTACAAAAATAAATAAATACAAATTCGAATTTTTAATGAAATAAAGATATGATTTCAGATTTTATAAGATTAGGACAATAAAAATCAGATTTTATTTGATTTTATTTGATTTTGTGTTAATATTTTATTAAAATATCTTCCTAGCAAATCTTATACTTGGAGCATTCTAATGAGTTTAGGGCTTGAATCATCATTTTAGGCTAACACATAATATAATTTAGGGTACAACTCATATCATTTAGGGTAACACTTGTGTAACTTACAACCACAATTAGGTGTGAACATAATTAATGATAAGCTTAGTTGGAAGATCACATTAATTAACAAGATAAAACCTAATAAAATAATCTTGTTTCTTGACTAACAACTATAAATAGGAGGGGGGGGGGGTGATCTTCATTTCCATCACACACACAACACAAATCCCGCCTAAAACACCCCCACCCACACTCACCTTACTCTCAACACCCAAAACACTCCATATTTATAAAATATCCTCCACCCATATATGTATATATATAAACCTTTCTTTTTGCCTACATATATACCTAAAAAGCCTTCTATATCCTCTCTTTTTCCCTAAAAACATTTCAAGGTAGGAATTTCCTTAATTACATAAATTACTTTCTAGTGCTAGTTTATCATTTTACTATCATGATATTATGCTTCATTATGCTACTACAAGTTATTAGAAATTATGTTTCTAGTTATATTCATATCTTATGTTCATGTATGTTTATTATTCCAAAATATGCTATTTGTATGCTTTTATATATAAAGTTATAAGTATGGAAGTATGTTCTTTATGTGACAATATGTGGAACTCTTTATTTGTGCATGCCGGGCCCAAATGTGTTTTCGGTGTGGATGGGGCTGAGTTCGGCCGGGCGGCAATGGGCTTGCTGGTCTTAAAACAGTTCTCGGCATCCATCTCATCTTACATGGACGGAGTGTTCCATGTATTGGTATTGGTTGTAGGGAATTTGCATAATCTCGAGATATGGCCACCGATGTGAACGGATGGAATCGATGTGGACGGATGGAATAAGGGGATTAATGATGTGAGCGGTTGGAATCTTGTACTGTGGGAGACATAAGGGAGTCACTAATAAGTGACTCGAAAGGTAATATTATGTGAAATATTATGTGAGATATTATGACTATGTGCACATGTTATACACACGAGCACCTTATGTGATTAAGTGAAATTTCTACTCAACCGTCCTGTTGATTCTTCTTTATGTAAATATGTTTAGACAAAAATGAGATAGCAGATCAGAGTGGCGCAGCGGAAGCGTTTGGAGACCTATTATACAATAAAGTTGCTTTCATATTCTTTTGAAAATTGTAACTCTCTTATTTTGTATGTAAAAATTACTATTTGTGCTTAATAAAATATAAAGGAATATCGGGGTCATTACAGCACATGGTCTCATGCTCTCTCGGATGCGCCCCTTTTCTAGCAATTCTTCTACCCTTTCTTTCAAAATTTCTCTTTCTTGAGGACTTATTCGGTAACGAGGTAAGTTAGGCAAACTAGCCCCATAAATCAAATATATGTGATGTTGTATGTCTCATATTGGAGGTAATCCATCTGGTAAATAGTCAGGCGAGATTTAAATGAATTCCTCCAATAGTGGCTTTATAGCATAAGGATATTCTCTTTCTTGTGGCTCTTTTCCCTTAGTCAAAACTTGCTTTACAATGAAAACATGAATTTCTCCCACTTGCTTCAAACCAAAGCATGATTTTTTCCCACTTGCTTCAAATCTTCTTCAATTTCATGAATGGATTGTGTTACGGTAAGGAAAGACTTCTCCGCTACTTTAGAAGCTCTGGGTTTATGTTTAGCTGCAACATCAAACTGCCATAGTCTACCAAGTAACAAATGGTATGCATCCATATCTACCACATCGAAATATACCTCATCTCTATGCTTACCAATAGAGAAAGGTACTTTACATCTTTCAGTAACATGGATTTTCTCAGCAGTTTTAATCCAATCAATAGTGTAGGGGTAGGATGTTTTTTAGTCTTTAACCCTAGTTGTTCAACATTATCCTTACCAATAATATTCTCATAGCTACCATTATAAAGACTAAAATCAAAAAAACAATTAGTGATAGTGCACTTGGTTTGGAATAATTGATGCCTCTGGGAATTGTCTTCTTGCTTAGGTGAAAGCATTAACTTCCTAACTATGAGGTTCTGCTCATCTGAGTTTGCTTCATACTCTTCATCATCCCCATCAGGTCCACAATAGATCCATCATCTTCCTCCTCTTCTTTGTTTACAATATTAACTGATCTTCATAAAGGACAATCACTAGATTGGTGCCCAGGCTGTCTACACTTGTAGCACTTGCTAGAGGTTGGTCTTGTGTAGGGATTTGTGGTCTTTAGTGCCTCTTTGTCATTTGTAGCCTTCTCTTTCTCATATCAATTATTTGAACTCGAAGCTTGGGATATTTTTTCCTTATCCTCGTATGATTTGTAATAATCCCGGCTATAACTTTTGTAAGACTGATATGGCTTCGCCCTTTCTCGCATCATGTACTTTGCTCTTAATGCAATATTACGAGCTCCAGCCATGGTTCTTATAACTTGAACCCCAATTTTGTCTTTAAGGCTGGATTTAGTCCGTCAAGATATTTGGCAACTTCCTGACCCTCAGTTTCCCTTAAGTCGTTCCTCTCTGCCAATCTTATAAATTCAGTATTGTAATCATGAATAGGCTTTGTTTCTTGACGACACTGTTGGTACTGCTGAAACAAAATTTGGTCATAATAAGGTGGTAGAAAATCTCTCTCAAGAGCCGTCGCATCTTCTCCCAAGATTGTACATGTTGTTTCCCTTCTGTTCTATGAGTTTGAATTCTATTACACCATTCCGAGGCACACCCCTTCAACCTGCATGTTACTAATTGTGCCTTCTTCTCTTCAGGTATATCCATATAATTGAAGGATCTTTCAACATCAGCAATCTAATATAGGAATTCTTCAATATTTAGAATACCGTTAAAGCTAGGGATATCTACCTTTAAATAGAAATCTAGCGCATCTTTTTCCTCATAGTAATATTGTCATCTTCTTAAGTTTTGTGCGCATCCCGCTACTACATAAAATCATCATTAGAACTACCATCATTATAGAAAAGTTGTCTACGTTGATTATTGAAAACAAGTCTTCTATTTAGTTGGTGGTGAGCCACCTCTTAACTGGCTCGAATCCTCCCTTCTGACCCGTTTGTGTTTATCCCAAGAGCTAGGGTTTCAAGTCTCTCAATGATATCATTGAAGCATCTCTCCAATTGATCAAATCGTTGATCTACTTGTCGCCTCCTTTCTCTTGTTGTCTCAGTTCCACAATCATCATTCTTGGAACAACCGCTTTTCGCAGTTGATCGGTTAGCCATGCTCTGATTACTAATTGACGCAACGAGTAAGTGTTAACATGCAAGAATTATATTATAATAACTCTTAAGAAAAGTCTCAACCTAGAAACGTAGGAAAAATTCTATAAAACTGTATTATTGATTGATTATAAGAATAATAGAAGTACCCTATATATTTTTGTTCACACAAAATTTCGAGTCTATAAATTATAAATTACAAGCCGAGAAATATATGTGACAAATATTTGAAAAAATATGATTTAGTGGAAAATAATTCCTAAAAGATTAATCTCCTGATTCTTTTCGCCGAATTTGATTTGTTCTTCTAATAATGCGATTCGTGAGCTGAATAGCTTGATCACGAATCAAATGCTGAAATGTGACGCCCCGAAATCTCTAGCTAATCATGCAACATCTAACATCTAACCATTTCTTTAAAACATGATAGCATAAAACATAATGAACCATATGTACGTACTAATATTCCAAAAGAGAGGTTTACATCATTCCTTTATTACATGTACGCAAGTTTGACTTTCAAGTTTCTAGCATAACCTATATACATAATTAACTAAATGCCTCGAAGCGTCCGCTTACATTCTCCTCGAACCCTATCCTCCGATGTCTCAATTTCGGCTAAAACATAATAAACAAAACAATGTCAACATATACACATGTTGAATAGAAATTCGCATAGACATGAGGTGTTCGTGTGAAATTGCATAGTATCATAAAAGTAAATAACCACACATAAAACCATATAAATTTCAGTTTTCATGATCAAATCATATAAATTCCAGCTCTGATAGAGCATCATAATTCAACACGTTGTTACCATTTTTCCACCTCGAAGGGCGGCTACCTTATCTCGCCGTGCCGGGAAAACCAATTTCCAACCGAAACTCCCACCCACCTAAACACACCGGTGGTCATATCTCGAGTATATGCCGAAAACCTACGACCCACAACCAATACATGAAACACTCCGTCCATGCAAGATGGGAATATGCATGGATGGCGAGAACTGGTTTAAGACGGCAAGCCCATTGCCGCCCGGCCGAACTCTAGCCCCATCCATACCGAACATATATAGGGCCCTTACACACATAATTCCAACACATAAAAATCACAATTTCATCACAATACACACTGATTCAGCTCAAATTCACCACAAGTACCTAGATTTTCAGTTTTTGCGAAATCGACATTTACAACGTCGAACTGAAATTTTTAGCTTTCAACTACTGAAATTCCAACTTAAAACATACTGGAAATCCACACATATTTTCCCAAGGTTGTGAAATAGACTTTTAGAGTATAAATTTCCGGATTTTCAGTTCACGAAACCTGACAACTTTCAGATTGCGACGCGAAACCGATTTAGCGCGCAACTTCTGAAATTTCCGGCTTTCGCAATCCAAACCTCCAGCTTTTAAAAATCCGTTTCTACAAGCTTATTCTACACTGAATTTAAAGTATATAAACCAGATTTTTGGTTTGAAATTTTCGTATTTTTCAGTCGCGCAAAAATCGAACTTTTCAGCTTTGAAAACAAGAGCTTATACATGAACAGTAATTCCAGCATATGCACAACTTGAATTTTCAGCTTTCATAACTTAAAATTTTAGCTTCTAGCACATAAGCAAGACTCTAACAAGTATACAACATGATAACCTAGATTTCAAGCATCACTTAAGCATATTTCAACAATTTCCAGCATGCATATTCAAGGATCTTAACCTAACATGCTCATAGAAACATCATATGCACAATATACACATATATAACCAACACATCTTGAAATCCCTTAAGCCCAAGATGGAAACCAACTTGTGGTGACCTCCTAGGTCTTATAGGGAAGATAACATGCTAAGAAATTAAGAAAAACCTAACTCTAACTCATGCCATAGGCAAATTTCTAACCTTGATGTCTTCTTTGCTTTGTAGGGGTTTTGAAGAAGGAAAGGGTGTGAAGTTGGGAGATGGTTTGAAGGGTTGAAAGAGTGTAGGAAAAAGTGAAAGAAACAAGTGGAAATGGGGAGGGTTATGGCCGGATTTTTCCTTGGGTGTGTGAGGATGATTTTTATGTTTTTTCCTGAGTATTGGACATAGAAGATAGCATTAAATAGTCTTAAGTCATTTTCCCAATTAATACCCTAATTGGCCAAGTAGATGGTCTAACATAGCCTAAGTGTATCTCTACATCAATATGAGCCAAGTATGTAGCTTGTATCTAGAAGATATTGAACAAGTGTATAAATACATTGTATTGGCAAGTTGAAGGATAAGACTTCATATTCACCAAGTATTTAATATTTCTATTTTGGAGAGCTAAAATTCGTTCACCTCCTAATCCTCAGCCAAAATGTAGATTTTGTTTTCTTATTTTATGTATAATAAGTCATTTTAGGGAAGAAAATAATATATAGGGGTAGAAAATACAATTTACCTAGGCTTTAGGGTTTTTTCCCCAAAAGTTAGAAAAGTTACAAGGGAAATCTACTAAGTCTAAGTATATATATACATATATAAACCGTATATATATATATGTATGTATCCATGTATTTTCTGAATTTTATAGTTTGTATGGTGATTAACGAAAACAAGAATGAATCCTAAACTTGTGCACGTTGCACTTAAATGAACATGTACCATAAAGTATGAAAATAATGAACACTCATACATAGAAACATGTAAATTGTACACATTAGGTATAGACACACACACATATATATATAATATATAAGAGAAAGGAGAATTCGGGTCCTTACATGAAAACTTCGATGAACACCATGAACATCGTGAATTTGACTTGACTTTGACTTGAGAAAAAATGCCGATATGCTAGTTAACACCTTGACATGTTCACCCCATCGATTGCATACTGGCACATTCATGTTTCTCTTTTCTGAAAGTGCTAGAAGTAGTAGCTAGATTAGCCATACTGCATCTGCCATCCTATTTCCTTTCTTGGGATGTGGCTCAGTATGATATTGTCGAATTTTTTCACCAGACTTGAGGGCTTGTTGGAAATAAGGATGAGATCTTCCTTTATAACTTCATACTCACTCAAGAGCTGGTTAATAATCAATTTTGAATGGCCATAGACCTCGAGATCCGTAATTTTCATTTCCACAGCCATTTGGAGTCCATTATATCCAGTACGAATGAATATGTCAATACTGACTTTTCTGGGGAGACAAAAATAACCAGCGCTCCAGCTCCATCAACTCTAGCTGCTCCATCAAAGAACATCATCCATGCTGGCATGATTTCGAATAAAGAGGGTGTCGTTCATCAGGAAGAGTTTCAGATAGTTGCCACTCTGGTGGAACTAGGATGGTCAGCAAGGAAAATAACGGAAGTGCCTGCCCTTTAACGGCCTTTCGTGGGTACGTATGTGATGTCAATATTCATATTGGTTTAAATATGGATAGACCACCTAGGTAGTCTCCTTGAAAGTACCGGTTTCGGCATCACAAATTTAACAGGATCTGCACGCGAAATTGAGCTGAATGAGATATGCTTCGAAGTAGTGTTTCAACTTTTTAATTGCATAAAACAGAGCGAAGCATATCTTCTCAACTGGGGAGTATTTTAGCTTATTCTCCGTCAGATGGCGACTCATATAATACAGGGCCATTTCTTTTCCTTCTTCATTCTTTTGAGCCGTTAGAGCACCAACTGAGCTTTCTTGAGTAGCAATATACAATATGAGCGGCTTTCCCAGTATTAGAGCTCCTAAGATTGGTGGATTTGCCAGGTGCGGTGCTTCTCAATACTTTCCAAGGCATTCTGACATCCTTCAACCCTACCAAATGGGGCATCTTTCTTTATCAGATGGCTGAATGGCTGACATCGCCCAGCGAGGTTCAATATGAACCTTCTGATAAAAGCGAGATTACCTTGAAAACTTAGTAGCTCCTTCAAATTCTCGGCGTAGGCATATTTTGAATTGCATCTATCTTGGCTGGATCAACTTCGATCCTACGATGGCATACTATAAAACTAAGGAATTTGCCCGAGGTGTCCCTAAAAGCACATTTGAGCGGGTTCATCTTCAAGTTGTATTTTCTTAGCTGATCAAAAAACCGCTCGAAGATCCGCTAGGTGATCACATCATTTCTTCATTTTGATGACAAGATCATCCACATAACATTCCACTTTATCGTGCAGTACGTCATCAAAAATATTTTGCATGGCGATTGGTAGGTGGCACCTGCGTTTTAATCCAAAAGGCATAACTTTATAACAGTAAATGCCCTTTGGAGTACGAAATGCCGTACATTCTTCATCTTCTGGTGCCATTTTAATCTAATTATATCCCGATGATCCATCCATTTAAAGACAAAGCTCATGACCCGTGGTCAAATCAACCATAAGCTCGATGATGGGAAGCAGGAAGTCATCCTTTAGGCAAGCCTTGTTCAGGTCTCGGAAGTCACATATATATGTATTTGGGCTGCTCTTCTTCTTAACAG
>JAOWBU010000950.1:0-22000 GCA_026212405.1 Petrea volubilis
ATATTGTACGTATTTTTAAATTGACCAAAAAAATTTAAACATAGATCCGACACAAAACCCAATAATCTAGCTAAAAATAATAAACGCAAAATCAAAAAGATTATTATTAGTGGATTAATTAATGAATTAAATTAATGATAATTATTTTGTTTTTTGGAGGCTAATTGGTCGCCAATATATGCATGACCAAGTCAGTTTTTTCTCCTCTTAATTAGGGGTTTCCCTTCGTAAAATACCAATAAACTTTTGTGTTTGACAACTATATTGTCACCGTTAGTTATGGATTTATTAGCATCAGTGGCCTTCCAATAACCGTTGTTGGCTTTCTGGCTAGGCTGCTCCCCATTGGGATACTTTCGATCCCTTAAATTGAAAAAATAATTATTGGCACCAATCGCCTTCCAATAATTTTTGGCTAGACCGCTTCCCATTGGGATACTTTCAAGGGAATCGTTGCCGGCTTTTCCGACTAGACTCTTTCCCGTTGGGATACTTTTGATCCCTTGAAGTGAAAAAATAATCAATCTTTGAAAACCCTAAATTTTAGTCATTCAAGAATATTGTTCTAAAAATTAAAATATTATTAATTCTTTGTTATATTTTAAGGCAAAGATCACCAATAGCAAATTAATATATTATTAATTCTTTATTATATATTTTAAGCCAAAGAACCAAAATTAAAATATTATTAATTCGTTATTATATTTTAAGACAAAGAACCAATAGCAAATTAATATATTATTAATTCTTTATTATATTTTAAGGCAAAGATCGAACCAATAGCTTAGTACTTTTTAATCTGAATATAAATAGAGAATTCTTTTGTTAGGTGAGAACTCAAAATAAATACAAAATCAATATATCCTTTCTAGTTCTTCTAATAGAACGAATATCTTCTCATAGAAGATTATTAGAACTTTTGAATAAAATGTGTATATATATACATATATGTATATATATATTTATATTGTTAATTAAATTGTATATTTTTTTTATGCATTATTCTAATGTAAATGCATGTAATATATTAGTTATCTAAAACAAAAAAAAAATAAAAATAAAATGTCACTTAATATATTTTTCTAAACCGTAAACTCAAGATATCTAATACAAAAGGTATAACATTCAATCGCTTGAGTTATATACATACTTCCTACTTTTTTTTCACAAAGACGGTATCCTCTATCAAAGTATCACTGCTAGCTATACTCGAGGGGCCAAAATGTGCACCAAACGAGTTCATCAAATCATCCCCATATCCAAAACTCGTCTGCAAATCACATGAGCTGAAATACATATCATCAGTAAGTTGAGTACACAGGGTACTATACAACATTGAATCTTCATCCGTCATCAAGTAATTACAAGAAGTATCGACAAGTTGAGCTCCTGTGCTACTCCCGAACGAATGGTCAGCTTGACTCATCCTCATAAAATAAGAATTAGAATTGAGTTCTTGATCAGTTGTAACATTATTGTTGTTACGTACTTCATCTGGGATTTGTACAATCTGATTATAGTCGTCCACCGCTTGATTTCTATTACATGGCGTGTTCTCATGGATCCGGCACAAAACCCAATCATCTAACTGAAAAACCATAAAATTAAAGATCAGGTATGCATATTAGAGGAATATTTAATGAATTGAGTTAATTTTATTATTCTACGTACCCTCATGTCCTGTGCATTCCTTTTGTTTCTTTGAGGCTGGTTGGACCTGAATTCATGCATGATCCAGTTAGTTTTTGTTCCTTTCGGTGGTTTCCCTTCATAATAGACCAGTGACTTCTTGAATCCCACAACTGTATTTTCATGATCAGTTATGGATTTATCGGCCCCGGTTGCCTTCCAGTATCCATTTCCAGCTTTTCGACTAGGTCGCTTTCCATTTGGATATTTTCGATCCCTTGGACTGAAAAAATAACTATCATTCCGTCCCATTCCCAGTTGAGGATACGTCTCTGTAAATTGAAAAAGATATAAAGGTGCATGAGTTGAATAGTTCTATAAACCGATTCATATAAACTATACAATTCCAAGTAGCTCTAAAAACTCTTGATTTCAAGAGCTAATTAAACTTAATTCAACGGATTTTGTAAATTTAACTCCAGTGGTTTTGTAAATTTAACTCGGGTGGTTTTAATACAAGGTTAAAAGGAAAATTTGCAAGTCTAAAATGCAAAAATGGTACAAGTACACTATCAGCCGCGGACGAGGGTATTCGCTGGTAGTTTTCATATTTTACAAGATCTTTTGCAGTAACACAGGGTGCCCATGACAAAAACCCAAAATTAAGAAACCGTAAACCAAGATAATAAATTCAAGGAAAGCAAACTTTCAAACTGTCGAAGTTGAGTAAATATCTGTGTAATTAAATAAAAAAGCAAAATTGCATGTGTTAAATAATTGTACAAACAGTTCCATGTAAAGTAAGCAATTTCAGATACCTCTAAAACCATATACTTCAGAAATATAGATTCAAGAAAAGGATAAATAAAATAAAAATCTCCGTGAGCTACATATTTATATATAACATGTTAACACACACGAAAACAATAAGGAATTATGTTTCAGTATTTGATCAGAAACCTTAAACGCGTATGATAAAATTCAAGAAAAAAGAAAAAAAGAAAATTCAACAACAAGTATATACCTGCGAGCGTCCTGGGATTGTAGTGGTAAATATTGACCTCGGCTATTTTATCGGTGGGAATTGGGTCGTTCTTGATTTTCAAGTTCAAGTAATATATGATCTCTGCATCCGTGGGCAAGAAACGGTAGCCCGGTGGATAATGTCTCACTGAAACTATCTGACGAGTCATCGCCGGAGTTTGTGTGGTGGCGGCGGGAGCTTGTTCGCCGCCGACAGTTACAGCCGCCGCCATTTAATTGGCCTGGATTTGTTGTATTAAAAATAGGAAGCTTCGTAAGGGGTGGACTTCTGAAGGCCCCCAAGATGCGGACTCTTATGTATATATAGTTATCTGATAGGGTTTCTTCTAGTGGGAAACTACTTCGAATTGTTGTAGAATAATGATACTTTCTCGTTATCTATCTCTCATCTTATCTTAACAGAAAATTGAATTAATAGCTCCCTCTGATCTCTCTTTATATATTAATTCTTGAAATAATTACACTAAACTATTCCAAAAAATGGTCAAATTATAAATTAAACCCTCAATTTTTTAAAATTATTTAGATAATCCTAAAGTATGCATGTTAAATTGTAATACGAGATGTAAGAAAAGCAAAAATACCCTCAAATCTTTTATTATTAAAAAAAGGATAAAATACATTAAACTATCCTAAAGTACGATAAAATTATAAATTTAACCATTGATTTTAAAAAATTACATAGATAATCATAAGGTTTGTATATTAAATTGTAATATTAACAGTGATTATATAAAGACAAAACTTCCCCATATCTTTTGTAATGCATAATTTATTTTCATCGAAAATGATGTTTTTTTTTATAGTTTACTTTCTTCATCAAGAATGATACATAAGGTATCACATATATGTGGTGTATCACGAATATTAATTAATATATGTTTAGTGTTCACTACTAGAAAAAAGGCATTTAGCCACGGATTTTAGCCACGGATTTGGCAAAAAATCCGTGGCCAAGGGAATCAGCCACGGCTTAGCCACGGATTAGCCACGGATTTTTTCCGTGGCTAAAAGTGGCGTGGCTAACCAGGGCCACGGCTTGTTAGCCACGGCTGCGGTTAGCCACGGCTTAGCCACGGCCGAACCGTGGCTATTAGCCACGGGCCAACCGTGGCCAACGCTGGCCACCCAAACTGTCAACGGGGCCTGGCCGTGGCTAAGGGCCACGGCTTAGCCACGGTCAAGCCGTGGCCACGCCGTGGCACTTAGCCACGGTCAAGCCGTGGCCCTTGGCCACAGTCTAGCCGCGGCCCGTAGCCACGGTGTAGCCGTGGCCCTTAGCCACGGTCTTGCCGTGGCCGAGCCGTGGCATTTAGCCACGGTCGTGCCGTGGCCAAGCCGTGGCCAAGCCGTGGCATTTAGCCACGGTCAAGCCGTGGCCCTTAGCCACGGTACTTAGCCACGGTAAAGCCGTGGCCCTTAGCCACGGCACTTAGCCACGGTGGGGTGGTAGCCAAGCCGTGGCCACGCCGTGGCCCTTAGCCACGGCTCTGCCGTGGCCACGCCGTGGCCCTTAGCCACGGCTCTGCCGTGGCCACGCCGTGGCCCTTAGCCACGGCTCTGCCGTGGCTAATCCGTGGCTAATTCAGCCAGAAAATAATAAATTCGATTTGTTTTCGTTCCGAACCAGCCTGCAATCAAAAACCCAAACATTCCAATGTATCCAATCAAGATGACGATCACAGATCGTCCAATACCAAATGCATCATCAAATTAAACAGTAAAATAACGATCACGGATCGTCCAACACCAAATGCATCATCAAATAAAAACCAAAATAACGATCATCCAACAAACACCAAATATTTCGTTGACTAAAATGTAGAAAGATTCAAATCCGTGCTAATAGTAGTTAGAGAGTACAAGTTATTAACAAATCAAGACGTGTCAATGTCTAAAAAGGTCCAACATCATCATCATCATCATTATCATTGTGCTCGTCATCACGTATGTAATTTGGAGGAGTGTGTCTAGAGTGTCCTCCTGATGAAGTCCTACGAGAACCCCTCTGTTGGGAGGGGGTGGACTGTACATGTACATGAGGTGAACCAGCTGACGGGTGTGGCTGATTAGGCGAAGAGGCGACTGCTCCTTGGGTCAAAAGTTGAATGCTCTGAAGCACGGCATTGAGGGTCTGCTTCACCTCAGTTAATTCAGATGATTGTCTCTCCTCGAACCTGTCGAGCCTTCGCCTCAACTCAATCGTACCCGGATCCTCCCATTTCGGAGGATAAGTCTGGGAGCTCAAACTTCCCGTACTAGGTGATCCACCTGGCACGCCGTACCACCGACCCTTATTCGGTTTAGCCACAGTCTCCTTCCACACCTATGAATCCGTGAATATAATTAGATTTAGTCATAATATATCATTAATATGTATCTATATATTATATTAAAATATGAAAAAAAATAAAAGTTATTTTGACTTACATCGAGCTTGGATGGTCGAGATAGGGGGGTGCCATCAGCAGATTGAGGAGGCGGCTGGGAATTAATTTCTTCCCACTTCTCCTTAAATGCGTTCTACGAGTTTTGAGGTTGAAACATTAGTTACAATGTCAAAAAAAACCAATTTTATAATTGAAAAATAATGAATACTCACAAATGAACGCTCCGCCCTCTGATCAGCCCATTTCATTTCCCCATTCTCATCTTTATAAGAGTAAAGATGAAGGAATGACTGATCCACGGTAGGACTATACCCCAATTGAGCTTCCTGTGATAAGACATGTAATATTTTAATACTATATAACACAATAATCACCCGTATAAGGTCAAATTGAAGTACTTATGAAATAAACATACTAACCAGCTCGTCATTATAAGTTAGGTGAGATTTGGAACCACCTTTGTGGCCGGTTATTCCCCTTCCACAAGAATCGGATGCCCGATTAGCTTTGTTCACTGCGCTCTTTTTAAGAAAATTGGGCAACCCCCATTTTGCTAGCAGCTCTTGCCAAGCGTCCTCTCCGATCCACTCCGGCCTCTTATTATTACGACGAGCCTTGTTAAGCCTATTCTTCAGGAGCTCTGATCCCTTATGCTCAAAAGTTTTCCAAATAGCGTCATGTTGGTCAGGTCGCCAATAATATACCCTCTACACAATGAAAAAACAGAGAACTTAATACATTACGAATGAAAAAAACGTAAAAGAAAATTTGTAAATGCATCAAGACTTACTTGGAATTCGCCGAACCACATGTGTCTAGTTTGTATAGGGATCTCCTTCCACCTCTCCCATGGCTCTGTATACCCGTTTGTGAAAATACGGGCGATCGTCCTCACGGTCTCCAAAGCAAGATTGAACCTAATAAATATAACTGTTATTTAAACAGCAATCAAAAAGTGAATAATTATAACTTAAAGGCAATACAAAAGCAAACTTACTCATGTCCCCGTGGATAAATAACCATCTTTCCATCAATTCTGTTATTATCGGAAGTCTCCGTCGGCATATCATCAGTAATAGGCTCATCATCATCGCTAGGGATTGGTGTCTGATGATGAGAGTCGTCATACGGCTCGTCTCGAATGTGAATGCCCGTCGTAGGGGGCATGTGGAGGCCACGGCGGTTGGAACCTCCTTCACTACTAGTGACCTTGTTCTTTCCCTTTCTAGAACCTGTCATCTGCATTCATAATAAAAACATCAAACAGCACAAACCTGTTATATTTATATTAAAAAATTCATAGCAAAAATATCACTTAAGATGAGTCTTTTCACATGACATTAAATATTTCATTCGGTCACTAAACAGCAATCATAGCAATCACACACACACATATATATATATATATACATGTTTATAGCAAAGAAAAATCAAACCAAACAAAATATTCATTCATAGTAAATATTACTCATCATCATCTTCGTCTTCTTCATCTTCATTTTCTTCACCTCCGTCTTCGTCTTCGTCTTCAGCATCATCGTCATACTGAGGCATATTTTCATCATCATCCTCCTCATCTTCTTCAAACTCAGAGTTTAATTCTTCAGCCTCGACACTTTGACCCAATTCATCAACTAATATATGATCATTAGTCATGTGCTCAGTGTATAATTGATTGACCTCTTCAACAGCACCCGTAGAATCCGCAAGATTACCCGTCGGTTCATTATCAATGACACCATTCACGCAGCCAGATGACTCTTGCAATGGGTCATCAGTATTATCTTGGCTCACAACTCGACTCCGTGGTCTTGTTTTGATAACAAATCGCCACTGCGATTTATCTCTTCTAGTACCGGGGTGAGGGACGTAATACACTTGAGATGCATGTTGCGCAAGGATGAAGGGATCATCTTTCGGGTATCTCTCATTTATTTTTACTTCAATAATATCATACTGGGGGTGTATCTTTATACCCCTATTCGATACCGAATCAAACCAAATACATTTGAACATCACAACCTCTTTTTGAGGCTCACCAGGATACTCTAATTTGATAACTTCCTTGAGCATACCATAAAAGTTTATACCCCCATCACTTATTACACAAACGCCAGAATTTGAGGTCTTCGTATGTGGGGTCATATCTTCTGTATGAAACATATATCCATTACAGTAGAACCTATTGAAGGTCTTGACCTTCTTCATTGGACCCCAAGCCAAATCAAGCAAATACTGATTTTCAACATTATTTTTTGGATTATGCGCCTACATATACGAATATTTTCAATCAATATATTATATGAAAGATTTTTTTTATGTATAATGGCTAAGTATTTATTATGTATAATGAATTACTCACATAGAGTTTAAACCATTCAACAAAATTATTCTCGACGGATTCCTCAATCTCTTGCTCAGTTAGGTGTGGCCAATTGTATCGAACGGCTGATCTATACATCCTACAAAGTATTGAAAATTTGTCAGTGTCATCTTAACAAATTATATATAAATTGTTAAAGATAACACTTACTCAAATATGGGGACAACTTCTTCACAATTGATAAGTACATGTAATGCAGCTTTGCTCCACTCATCATCAGTCAAATAACGTTCCTTGCATTTTCTTCCTGACTTACCAGCTCGTTTGAATACAGACAAAGTATAATGTCGCTCATCATCAGAACAAACGTCGTCCTCATTACGACGAGGTCTTTTACTTTTGGTGTGGATGTGACTTTCAAAATAATAAGATGAAAAATACGACAACTCTTGGTTTAAGTACGCCTCACATATTGATCCTTCAACTTTTGCTCTGTTCTTCACCATTCCCTTTAAGTTATGTAAGTACCTACAAACGTAAGTTGTTTTAAGTTTTTATAATTGATAGTTTCTATTATTTCTTTTAATACATGAAATTTAAAATTCATAATTATTTAAACTACCTCTCGAAAGGATACATCCACCGGTATTGCACTGGACCACACATCGCAGCTTCAAACGGCAAATGTACAGTCAAGTGCTCCATTGAGTCAAAAAATCCAGGCGGAAAAATGCGTTCCAATTTGCATAAAATATATATGGGGCAGTCATGCACATTTCGGGAGGTAAATTATAGGGGGTAATAATAACCGGCCAACAAGAATATGATTTCGAAGTTTGGTTGAAAGGATTAAATCCATCAGCACACAGTCCAAGTCTAATATTTCGCGGTTCAGCGGCAAAGTTTGGGTGTTTCTCATTGAAATGCTTCCATGCTATGCCATCCGATGGATGGCATAACGTATCAGACTTTGCTATATGCTCATGGTGCCACCTCATTTGCTCGGCTGATTTTTCAGAAGCATACAACCTTTTCAAACGTGGGATTAGTGGCATGTAGTGCATTCTTTTGTAAGGAACACGTCTATTGCTCCCCGTACGAGATGGTTTAAACCTAGGATGCTGACATAATGCACATTCATCAAAGTGAGTATATTCTTTATAATACAACACACACCCTTGCACGCAGCAATCAATTTTCAGAGATATCAGTCCCAATTTTCTCGTTAATTTTTTGGCTTCATAATAATTGTTTGGAACATGATTGTCTATCGGATTTGATGTTTTTATAAGATCAGCCATTCTATCGAAGCATCCTTGTGGCATATTATAATCTGATTTCAATGTCATCATTTGAAGAGTCAGTGACAATTCCGTGTGTGACTCACATCCTGACCATAACGGACGGTTTGCTGCCTCCAACAAATCATAAAATTGTTGAGCTTCGTTATTATGAGGTTGTTCAATAATATGACTCATTCCAGCAGCATTTCGTTCAGAATTTTGCCCCGTCCTATTTTCATGACCACAAGTCTGTCCCATAGCATCATAGACCATATTTTCGTAATTTCTTAAACCGGCGTTGTTATTGACATGATTGAACGCACTTGGACCGACACCATCAACATTCCAATTTTCTAGAGCAATCTCCCCATGTGCAGTCCAATACCAATAATTTGGTTGAAATCCATACTTTAAAAGATCATATTTTACATTGTTAGCACTCTTGTATTTTCCATTTTCACATATAAAACACGGACACCTAATACAATCGTTGTCAAGTTTGTATTGTGGTTGTGATGTTGCAAACTCAATAAACTGACCCAAACCCAATAAAAATTCATTCGTAAGATCTGTTCGATCGGGCAATAACCGATTGTACATCCAACTTCGACTCACACGTATATTATCCATTTTCTGTAACAAATACAATTATGTCATTTAGTCACTACTGAACAATCACATTTAAACTTTGCCAACAAACATATATGTAAAGACAATATCAATAAAACTGTATTCATCAAAGCATATCAACAAACAACATAGAATCCCCACAACATATCTCATCAAATCATATTTATAAACTTACATATCTTATCAAAGCCTATCTCATCAAAACATATCCCTAAATGTATATACTACCGTACAAACATGCATTTCATATTCGTAATCAAATTTTACGAACAAACGAACCAATATTACACTTCTCATTCACCAATATCAAATGTTTCCAAAATAAAATATAACTCAATTAATACATACACATATATACATTTTGAAATACATATATATCCTAATTAATACATACACTCATATACATCATCAAATACATATATATCTCAATTAATACATACACACATATACATTTTCCAATACATATATATCTCAAAATAAATTTTGGGAAAATTAAATCATACCTTCAATTTTGGAACACCAAACTTGTGAATATTTAAAAACCTAACAATAATTACCAAAACAATCAAAACAAACAAACAAATATTAGATATAATTCAAATTAAAACACAAAAAAATATAAAAAAATAATAATGGGGGGCGGGGGGGTAAGGGGCTGGAAGGGGGGGCGCGGGGGGGGGGGGGGGGGGAGGGGGGGGTAGGGGGTGCGGTTTGGGCTGGGGGTTGGGGGGCGGGTAGGGGCTGGTGGGTGGGGGGGCGGGTAAGGGGCTGGAAAGGGGGGGGGCGCGCGGCGGTTTGGGCTGGGGGTTGAGGGCGCGGGTAGGGGGGGTGGTGGGTGGAGGGGAAGGGGGCGGGGCTGGGGGGTGGTGGGTGGAGGGGAAGGGGGCGGGGCTGGGGGGGGGATTCGGGAATGGGGAGGGGGGAGGGGGGGCTGGGCGGGTTGGAGAGGGGGAGAGCGGCGGGCGGGGCGGGCGGCGAGGGCGGCGGCGGCGGGGTGGACGACGGCGGGGGGCGTTGGGGGGAGGGGGACGGGGACGGGGACGGGGGGGGGGTTACCTTGGTAGGAGGAAGAAGGGGGAGGAGAAAAAAAAAGCCAAGTGTTGAATATATATGCTTCACTTGGCCACGGATTAGCCACGGCTAAGCCGTGGCTAAATTTAAAATTAGCCACGGCCTGGCCGTGGCTAATCCGTTGCCAAGTTGGGCCACCGATCTATGTTAGCCACGACCGGGCCACGGATTAGCCACGGCCAGGCCGTGGCTAACATATATTTATTTATTTTTTTTTTTTTCGCGTTTCACATTGGTATTTTTTTATCCGTGGTTGATACGTTTTTAATTTGCGTTATTCCTAATATTTCAAATTAATTACACTAACATAATATTATAATATAATTAGAGCCATCATTCATAAATCGGAAAAGTATATATACATATATATTATATATATATATATATATAACAGATTAATCAACATAAACGACAACATATATCGATCGCATCCGTGCTTATAAGTAATCTTCTATATATAATAGATTTCATATATATTTAGTTATGATATTTTATTTGAATAATAATCAAAGTTGGAATAAAACATTTATTGTAAAAATAGAATTAAATACAGATTATTAAAATTTAATAAGGATTTTTTTTTTTTGTAATAACAGGCCCTTAGCCACGGCCTAGCCGTGGCGAGGCCGTGGCTATTAGCCACGGATGGACCGTGGCTAAGTTAGCCACGGTCGTTCCGTGGCTAATAGCCACGGCCTGGCCATGGCTAGGCCGTGGCTAACGGCCTGTTATTACAAAAAAAAAAAACTTTAATTTACGTTGTAATTTACGATCAAAATATATAAATTTATATTTTACGTTTAAAATATATTAATTATATATAATATCTACGTTTAAAATATATAAATATATAAAATACATGAATATTTTTAAATAATTCTATATCAATATAAACTTATATAAATGTATATATGTATATATATATGTTGATAGGCTAATCCGTGCTTATAAATGCTCTTCTATATGTAATACTCTTCCTATATATAGTAATATATATTATTGATTGTAATTGCGAAACTTAAATTCGAATTAATGTATACCTTCGTAGATCGATTGAAATGATAACATCACATATGTATATGTGTTTTCATATATAGACATTGCTCATACATATATATATAACACAATAATGATTATCGTAAAAATAGATTTCATATATATTTAGTTATGATATTTTATTTGAATAATAATCAAAGTTGGAATAAAACATTTATTGTAAAATAGAATTAAATACAGATTATTAAAATTTAATAAGGATTTTTTTTTTTATAAAAAGGCCCTTAGCCACGGCCTAGCCGTGGCGAGGCCGTGGCTATTAGCCACGGATGGACCGTGGCTAAGTTAGCCACGGTCGGTCCGTGGCTAATAGCCACGGCCTGGCCACGGCTAGGCCGTGGCTAAGGGCCTGTTATTACAAAAAAAAAAAAAAAACTTTAATTTACGTTGTAATTTACGATCAAAATATATAAATTTATATTTTACGTTTAAAATATATTAATTATATATAATATCTACGTTTAAAATATATAAATATATAAAATACATGAATATTTTTAAATAATTCTATATCAATATAAACATATATAAATGTATATATGTATATATATATGTTGATAGGCTAATCCGTGCTTATAAATGCTCTTCTATATGTAATACTCTTCCTATATATAGTAATATATATTATTGATTGTAATTACGAAACTTAAATTCGAATTAATGTATACCTTCGTAGATCGATTGAAATGATAACATCACATATGTATATGTGTTTTCATATATAGACATTGCTCATACATATATATATAACACAATAATGATTATCGTAAAAATAGATTTCATATATATTTAGTTATGATATTTTATTTGAATAATAATCAAAGTTGGAATAAAACATTTATTGTAAAAATAGAATTAAATACAGATTATTAAAATTTAATAAGGATTTTTTTTTTTATAAAAAGGCCCTTAGCCACGGCCTAGCCGTGGCGAGGCCGTGGCTATTAGCCACGGATGGACCGTGGCTAAGTTAGCCACGGTCGGTCCGTGGCTAATAGCCACGGCCTGGCCACGGCTAGGCCGTGGCTAAGGGCCTGTTATTACAAAAAAAAAAAAAAACTTTAATTTACGTTGTAATTTACGATCAAAATATATAAATTTATATTTTACGTTTAAAATATATTAATTATATATAATATCTACGTTTAAAATATATAAATATATAAAATACATGAATATTTTTAAATAATTCTATATCAATATAAACATATATAAATGTATATATGTATATATATATGTTGATAGGCTAATCCGTGCTTATAAATGCTCTTCTATATGTAATACTCTTCCTATATATAGTAATATATATTATTGATTGTAATTACGAAACTTAAATTCGAATTTATAGTAAATTTATATATATACTTATACATCTAATATATATACAGCTAATTATATATAAATACACATATATATAAGTATATCTAATCTTATACGTATGTAATATATCGAATCATTTATTATATATATATATATATATATTACTTAAGTATAGCAAAAATTAATTATTAAACAAAAAGTTAAAGTGGTGTAGTGGTTTAATGCTGTAACTTTAACTAACAGATCAAGAGTTCAAATCATATTTGTTGAAAAAAAAAAAAAAAAAATTTTTAGCCACGGCTAGGCCGTGGCTAAACCGTGGCCCGTAGCCACGGCCAGACCGTGGCTAATTTGGCCACGGTCGGGCCGTGGCTAGACCGTGGCCCAGCCGTGGCTAACCATTGGCGGCAAAACTGGCGCCAAATTTAGCCACGACATTTAGCCACGGCCTGGCCGTGGCTAAATCAGCCACGGTTAATCCGTGGCCAATCCGTGGCTGAAGCTCAAAATTTTTTTAACCGAAAATCGTTGCTAATCCGTGGCTAATTCGTGGCTATTAGCCACGGATTAGCCACGGATTTTTCCCGTGGCTAAAATCCGTGGCTATTTGCTCTTTTTCTAGTAGTGGTTTTTCGAAAAAATTCTAAATTTTTCAATGTGGATTCTAAGGTTTGTATCTTTTTTTTTTATCAGCGATTTTGTTTGTTAAGTTGGTGTAAATTATTATAAAAAAAAAAATCTTATGTGTTTCAAAATATTAGGAAATCAACCCTAGACAATTTGTAAATTTTGATCAAATTTTATAAAAGAATAAAATAGAAAAAATATTTTAAAATTTAACGATTTTCATTAAAAATCCTAATGGTAATAGACAGATGGTTACATATATATAACTTCTGCATACCTTAGGATTGTCTTGGTAATTTCCTTGAAGGTTTTATTTGTAGTTATGTCATATTACCTCAATAGTTGAGTGTAATTCTCTCTAAATTCTTTTTATAATTATTTTTTAAAAAACTAATTAAAGGTAAAATATTAAAATTAGATTAATAAATTTGAAAATTGAATTTAAATATTTTAAATTGTCAATATTAAATTTATAGCACATTTTACAACAACAACTAAGTGTGTCCAAGTGGTTAAGGAGGGTGGCTCAAGTTTTAGCCATTAACAATCTGGGTATATCTAATAATAGCCACCTTGTTGATCTACTCACCCCTGTATAAGCAAGATCTCTAAATTCTAAGCCAATTAGAAGTTTCATGATGACAACGTACCATTTTCGTATTTTATTCTAATAATTGTGTGATAATTTATGATTTTCTCATGAAAACTATCAAAATCAATCATCTTTTTTTTTTGGGTGGAAAACATGGAACAAAATCGATCATCTATCTTCGCATAATCTCAACTATTTTCTTCAATTGATGAACATCCCAAGAGCTTTAATTTTCTTTTGAAATGTTTTTTCATCTCCATACAATTGCTTCAAAAACTCAAAAAAAAAAAATGCTTTATTTTGACTTGAATTCTCACATATAAGGTTTTTTTTTTTTAATTTTAATCCTAAGGCAATCTCAACTAAGCTTTTACTTTTTCTAAATTAGTCTAATCTCAAGGGTGGTCAGTGTAATTCGCCCATATTTTTATTAAGGCTTTTTGTAGGTTTGGAATTTCAAAAATTTATGGGTCAATTTTAAATTTTTAAAATTTTGATATGAAATCAAATATTAACTTATAAATTATTAATAAATATTTAATAAAATATGCAATATATACTAGTCAAAAAAATATTCTAGTGGGGTCACTTGACCCCACAATATTGCATGTAGCGTCCCCTATAATTGGAGATAAAAACGATGATGGTGGTCAATTGAGATATCCTCAAATTATAAAAAATTTCACCAAATTATCTAAAATTTTTGGCATAATTCAATTGTCATTTTTGTATGGGTGATTTACACTTTGCACCTGAAAAACCCTTAAATATCCATTTTTCACCCATAAAAAAAATAACAGATTGCAATCTAAAAATTAAACTTTTAATTTTGGTATCAGTGCACTCTCATTATTTTTAGACAAAAAAACCCTATCGGATTTGACTTCTTGCAAAGGCAAAATTGTGATTAACCAAAAAAAAAAGGCTAAGTTCCCTTAATAATCCTAGACGTAATTTGGAGATGCTATCTGGATTTCTTTTACCCTTTCACCGGATGGCAAATCACAATAACAACACACAATGCAAGACTAAGCTCCCTTAATAATCCTGGGCGTAATTTGGAGATGTTATCTAGGTTTCTTTTACCTTATCGCCATGTGGCAAATCACAATAACAACATACAATGCAAGACTACGGTTTTTGTAACTAAAACTCTTCATTTTTCAAGTAAAATTTGGGAAAAAATTTAAAAATAATTTTGATAGCTCAAGAGTAATTGAAGCAACAACGTGGAAATTAAGAGATGTATACAAAACTTCTTCACTTATTCAACAAGGTTGTCGAGCTACTTGTTATGATAAAAAGAAAATTTATTTGAATTTATTGTCTTGAATTCCTTTTTCAAAAGCTTTGTCTAAACATGTGAGTAATTTTATTTACTTAACTTTGGGTTTATGATGAATTGATCTTTGATTGAGTACTATAAGTTGAAGGATAACTTTTTGTGATATTTTGAAGGAAAAATTAGAATTTTAGGACTGTATGTTGTACTCACTAATAATTTTAGGACATTAACTTATTTCATTTGAAATTTCAAAACATGAATTTAAGATTTTATGGCACATTTAGAGTTTCTCACATCGATATTTGCAAATTTGTCGGAAAATTTACAAAATTGGTCAAAATTTTATCCTAAATGTGCAACAAAATCTTAAATTTATGTCCTGAAATTACAAATAAAAAAGTTAATATCTTGAAATTGCAAATGAAAAAGTTCTTGTCCTAAAATTATTAGAGGGCACAACATAAGGTCCTAAAATTATAATTTTTCCTATTTTGGAATATATATTTTATAACATAATACACATGCATGCATAAATTTTAATTAAAGAACTTTCTTTCATTTGTATTTTAATTCCAAATATTTGTTAATGAAAATAGTAATGTAGTTTAATAATTGTTATGTTACTGTAAAAATAAATAAATTTCAGTACGCAAAAATCATTCTCAAACATGTTGGAAGGATATGGTCTTTATTGCCTTTTTCTTATTTTAGAGGCTAGAGTCAAAAGCAAGAAATATACTTTGTTTTTTGGCTGACAATTTTGTCCTTGTAAGAAGTCAATTTCAACGGGTTATTTGGCTTGAAAATTGTGAGGATTCACTGACAACAAAACTGAAAGTTTTCCAAGTGCAATAGGCTATTTATTCTTTTTGAGGGTGAAAAATGGCTATTTAAGATTTTTCCAGTGCGTGAAGTGCAAATCACCCTTTTTGTATGGTTTCATGCACTCCTAATATATATTTTCTAAAAGAGAACTCTAATATTCCCAATTTTTTTGGTTTCTGGTATTTTTCAAGTGCAAATTCTAGCATGTTGAGTAAAGATGTGATCGCTTGCTTTTTTTTTTTTTCTTTTTCAATCTCTGAAAAAGAAAATATAACCTTTTATTAATAATGAATATCCAAGTACAAAAAATTCATGGCAATTGTAGGAATATTTGTATCTCCTTTTCATAGGTTGATGCGTTCCCAACTAAAATACGAGCTACTTTGTTACGTGTCCAACCAACAAATTAATGAGAGAAAAAAATAAAAAATCGAACGAGACCCAATAGAAGACATATCTTGGACTTCATTTATGAGTCGGTTGATTATGCTAATGCAACCCCCCTCGATACAAACCATTTGCCAATAAGACAGCTTCTAAGGCCCCCAGCATCTCTTCGTGGTCGCTTGCTTTCAGAAACGAAAACATTATACTATTTCATGTGAGCTTTATTTCTTATCTAGAGGCAAATTTTTTGTTTTATTTATTATATATTAGTAACTTTTACTATTCTATCTATTTATTAATTCTCTTCGATTTATATTTAATGGATTTTTTTAGATAAATACATAAAGATTAACAATGTATTTAAAATAATAATTTTTTTTTAAATGATCATAAATATTCAGAAACGGATAGTCGGATATTCGGATATCCATAATTTTGTATAATTTTTAAAAATATTAAACAGGTATGAATATCTCCGATTCCGCAAAATATCCATCAATTTCGAATTCGAATATGAGGTTTTGAATATCCGTCGGATTCGGCTACAGATATGGATATCAAAAATTTAATCGGATATGGATTCGGATACTGCATATCTGCACTGTTTAATATCTGTTTACACCCTTAACGAGTATTATTAACATTAAATTTAACATGTTGTACGAAATTGAACTCGTCAACTTGTCCATCAAAAATAAATTGGTTACAATGGTTAAAAACTTAAAATATTAGATAAGAAATAAGAATTATATACTATGAGGATGCATATCTCTTAGTGACGAACCGAGTCAATATAAATTTAGTTTTTATCACAAATTTTGTATATAACAAATTTGTTAGTAAATGCATTGTCACTAATTGTTTTCTTGATTTTGTTTATATAAAATTATGTCACGAATTAATCAAAAATACCTTAAATTTGTGATAAATCTCGACATTATAAAATTTAAGTTAGTGAAAGAATTACTTCCTTGTAGTGTATAAAATAAATAATGTTTTAGGCGTGTTCTATTGATAAGAAACTTAAGCGCTTATGCTTTCTCCAAAAGATAAATGAATAAAACTGTCGCATGAAATTATAAAATTTTACTAGGGTGGTAAAACCGATGATATAATTGGGCACCCCAGATAAAATAAGAAATTTTTTTAGTAATGATTTCTTACTTGAGATTTAGGAATAAAAAATAATGAAAACCACAATTAAATATGTAATACTAAATTATCGTTTAAATTAAAGAATTTAATATATTTACTACATACTAATTTTTTCGATTTCTTCTACCACTTCGAAATCCCACTACTGCTTGTTGATTGAATCAATTGGAATTGACTTTCCATAGCTTTCCTCACGAATATGCGAATAGTTGGTGAAATATGAGTAAGGACTTTCTTTGCCCAAGTCGCTGGCTTGAAGGACTATACTTTTTGTGGTACTACGACTGGCCCTACCTCTACCCTTTATCAAGTTGGTTTACAAGAGTTTTGGTTCGAAAAACTTTTGGGGAAAAGAATTTCTTTCACAACCCCCTAAACTATGCGATCCTAACGTTTCTACTTTGGCTTCACAAACAAATCAAGCTTGCACAATAAAGGTCCCAATTCGAATTAACACACGCCATGCGAGCTCGAGTTGCAAGCTCGTAGCCCAATCCTATAGCTCAAATGCTATAAAATAATGAAATCATTTTGAATTGAAGTATAGGTTCAAACCTATTATTTATTCATAAATTTGAACCAAATGAATTGAGTCAAATTTGAACAAGACCGAAACCAGGCTCGAGACCTACTTTTCCTATCTCGTTGGCTCAAGTTATTTGATTCGTGTATTAATTTGCGAGCTCAAGCTTGAACCTGAACTCGGAGCTCCAACACAATAAAATAGCAACAAAAAAAAAAATTGAATTTGAGCTTAGATTTGAACCTATAATTTACTCATAAATTCTAACAAAACAAATCCAGTCAAGTTCGATCAAGACTCAAATGAAGCTCAAAAGCTTGAATTATTTAATTTGAACCCAACCTCCAACTTTTTTAAAAAAAAAAAAAAAAAAAAAAAGAAGTAAAAATCAAAGCTCAAATCGTCTTTACTCGTTTTTGCATTCTCGTCATCGAGCCAAAAGAGAACCAATGAAAATTAAATTTAAACCAGAAAAAAGTACTGAATAAATACAGTTCCCTAGAATAGGGAAAACCAAGATGTGTACAAATAGATAAAAATGTGCTTGTTTTTAGATAAAAATTTACATACTATTTCCTTGAAGGTGGGAAAAAAAATAGGACCCCTAAAGTCTTCTTCTTTTGGGGGGTTGGCCGACGTCCTCAAGATTGTTACTTTGAGGACCATCAAAATAACAACAATCCTCAACTTTCATGTTGAAATCATGTTTTACATAAGGGTAAATATTAGGGGGGAAGGAGGAGTTAAAATAAGGAGGAACTGGCTGAGGAATAACACGATTATTCGATAGTAGAACGGCATCGAAAAGACTCTCTCCCGGTCCTCCATGTCCAAGCTGAGTACCCGAACCTGAATAAGTTCTCTGCAACTGATTGTACTGATTATGCAAATGATGATCATGCTGATCATACAAGTCACCGATCCCAACATCAATAATGCTAGGACATCCTATATTTACAATGTTAATGTCCCCCAATAAACTCGAACAATAATCTTGATCCGAATAATTTATGTGATCTTCATCTTGAATGTTATTATTCACAATTGATGCAAGATCTTCAGCATTGCAGACATTAAGAATACGGTCATCAGTGGATATAATTGGCCCCGGAAGATCTTCGAGATGATTTTCAGCTGTTGGAGTTGGAGCATCTGATCCTTCTGGATTATTAATCTGCTGTTCATCATCATTAGCAGCACTATGATCTTGCTCTTGCTTATTATTATTATTATTTCTCTCAGGCTTTGAAGCTTTCTCGTAAATCCGACACAAAACCCAATCATCCAACTGCAAAGCACAATCAAATAATTATAAGAAACTAAAAGATATAGTGAAAATTGAGAGATATATACAGAATCATGTATATATGAATAAAAATACCCTCATGTCATTCGCATTCCTTTTGCATCTGGGAGGCTGATCCATTCTATATTCGTGCATAATCCAATTAGTTTTGTCTCCTTTGGGAGGTCTCCCCTCGTAAAACACCAATGCCTTTCTAAACCCCACAATTTTGTTTTCGTTATCAGTCACAGTTTTATCAGCCCCAGTAGCCTTCCAGTATCCGCTTCCTGCTGATCGATTTGGCCTCGATCCGTTTCGATACTTTCTATCTCTTGGAGTGAAAAAATACCACTCATTCTCGCCAAGTTGAGGATAATTCTCTATATAAACAAAAAACAAAAATAAGAAAGAGAAAGAAAAAAGACATTAGGGTTTAGGGTTACGAATATGTCTCTATATAGGTAGATTCAAAAACAGAACCTGCGAGGGCCTCAGGATTATATTGGTAAAGATTGACATCACTCATCTCTGCAATCGGGATCAGCTCGTTGTTGACTTTTCTCTTCAGGTACTCGAGAATGAGTTCCTCATCTGTTGGCACGAAGCGATACCCAGGCGGATAATAAGCTCTATGCGGAAGTGCCTGCATTGCAATTGCTCGTGTATAATTATTTTGATCGATGGTTTCCGGAGTTGGTTCCTCCGCCGGCGGCGCAGGGGCAGTGGCGGTGAAAGGGTTTTTGCTGTTGTTGTTGACAGGGGTTTCTCCGTTTTCTTTATGACTTGCGGCAGCCGCCATTGTATTCGCCTAGTTTTGTTGATGAACCTGATTTTCGTATGTGGAAGGCTCCTTAGTTGGACTCTTAGCAAAAATAAAGGACTCCTATAAATATTTAGGGTAGAATTTGTTTTTGTTTTGATGTTTAATACTTTTTTGGATTTATTTCACCGTTGACGGAAGCTTATCTATTGTAACAGACTTGATTTTTCTGTTAAAAAGTAGATTACAGAATCTTATTTATTTATTTATATATATATACATATATATGTGTGTGTGGTATATACATGTATGTATAATTTAATATACTAATTTTTTGCAATATTTTGATTCTAAAAACAATATTCTAATATTTAGTTGATAAAATATTGTCTTTTGTGTTAAACTTCACATTAATTAATGTGTTTATTTCCATATATGTTATAGATACACGTGTAAGATCAACATAACTAATATGCAAAATAAGGGACGGTGACAGAAAATTGATAATTAATGCCCATGCCCAATATAGTATAATTGACTCAAAAATAAGGTGAAATTGGCAGAATAAAACAAATATATTGTTATACATAATAACGTGAAGTATAGCAATTACGTAAAGGAATTATGTTTGAAACTAAAAATACATTTTGTTATACATTAAATTATATACGTATGTAATGTTATGCATCCTTCCCAAATTAAATTGAAACATTTTCTAAGAAATATCATCAAATGATTTAAGTTATATATAATTACAACATTTTCTTAAGAATTAGTTCATGATTTAAAACTGATATTCACATGGATTGGTTTTGATATATCCGTCTTATATTTGAATAATTGCAAGTTATATTTCATAATTAATTATGCTTACAACTATCGTAAGTTTCAAATATCGTAGATTGGAAAAAAAAAAGTATAATATTTCGAAGAAAATATTATAAAATTTTCACAATACATAAGATTTTCATCAAGAATATTTTATGATTTTTTTGTTGGTGGAAGTTATCTTGTTCCGTAATAATATCTTTGTTTTTTCCTTGATTTTCAACAATAAAAATAATTTAAGTGCACATTAACTTTTATTTTTCTTTAATAACACTCACTGAATAAAAATAACAATATAATAATTATGAATTATAATAAAATACGATGATTTAAAATTTTACATTAAAACTGATGAGAGAGTAACAATATAAGAATGATGAATGAATATGGTATTATTTTAATTAATAAAAATTTTTTTTTTTCAATTGATTCTGAATAAAATCTTCAAAGGATCAACATTAACTTATCTCATACACATCCAAAGTAGGATTTAGGAGTGGACCATAGTTACACAATTGGTCAACCCTTAACCGTAACACAAGACTTAAAATTAGGGCTAACTTAAAAGATGGGCTGGACTTGGGTATGGAGCCAGCCCGTGGATAGGCCCGGCCAACAGAAGCTACATTGCATAAAAAATATTCCATGTATTTTTTTTTCCTATAATTTCTTGTTTAAATAAATACAGAGAAGACTAGATTTAGACACCTTATACAGCAACATATTTACAACAAAAACATTCGATCTACTAGCATATATCCCGTGCTAACTCAGGGGTGACGGGCCAACAACATAAACAAAGCCTATAACAACTTTAATTAAATCATATATACATAATATATATATATATATAAATATATATATTCATGCTTAGTATTTTAAAAAATTGTTTTATTGATGTATCATCTAATTCAAGTATGCTACTCAATAGGATTCTTTATAAGTAATTCCTATTATTCATCTCAATTTTTGTTTTAACCTCATGGT
>JAOWBU010000951.1:0-21828 GCA_026212405.1 Petrea volubilis
TGATTTTAACATGGCGGCCATTTGTTCGGCCCTCTCCGATTCTTCTCTACGTTGTCTTTCTATCAACTCCTGGAATCTAGGTTAAATTCCAAGATTCACTTTTCCATCACGTATAATGTGTCTTCGCCGCAATTGGCCACTCTAGCCAGCAAAGCTGGTGCTTCCTGAATCGGCGCCTCTTCAGGCACTCTCTGATTTTGCTCAAGCCTGTCAATGATAGCTTGAACGTTAGGAGGTGGATTATGTGCACTCATCTCTTCATTCTGATCACTAGCTACCTCACTTTCACTGTCTGAATCGAGGTCAGCTCGAGTTTGGCTCCTTAAGCGTGGTGGTGCCATGACTTGCTTTTTATGAATTTTAATTTTCAATTTTTTGTGATTTTTCAATACGGAATGCAAGTTTGCAATTGACCGAAATAAAGCGTGTTTCCTAAGACCTGAATGCTGACAAAACCTTTTCAAAAACTGAAGTGTTGTCCCACTGGGCGTGCCAGAAATATATGTTTGCATAAATTTTCTCCAACTGCGCCAAAGTGGCCGCTCAGGGTTCGAACCGACTGAGTTCGAGAGGAAGACAACCAATTCGAAGTGAGCTCCTGGTGTTCAGGTGTGGGCGTGCCAGTGTGCAGGAGCACACAAGTGGAAGTCTTGTGGTTCGAAGTGAAACGTGACGTGGTTCAAAGTGAAAAATGATGTAGTTCGAAGTGAAACATGGTGTAGTTCGAAGTGAAACATGATGTGGTGCGCCTAAGACTTCTATCTGAAAAACAACGAAATTGGAATAGACAAACACTACTCCTGAAGGTCTACTTGCCTATAACTCAATGTAGGACTTAACAATTCAGCACTCTCAAAAATTGAAAAGGGTCAAAAATGTTAAATCAAAGAGAAAATATATTCGAAGACGATGGCTACTCACCACACGGACCTTACAGGACTCGATTACAGACACACACATTGATGACTCGGGCTACATCTATGATGAAGAATGCATTGAGCAGTCCCTAAGAACTCTAGCTACAAAATTGGCCACATTGATGACTCCGGCCATATCTACCTGTAGGTGTATTCAGAGGCTGTTCACTCCAACGAGCATTGATTGACTCCGTTTGTACTCCTCTTCATGCATGCGCTCGATATGAATGCTGGTTACCACTCCATCGCATTGATATCTCACCTCGAATCGGGTCTAATCCGAGTGAGTGATGGCTACAACCTCTTGACATTACGGAATGAGTGCATTGATATCCTCACTTCGAGCCAATTGAGGTATGCCTACAAACACTTTGAAAACACATAGTGTGCGCCTATTATTTTCAATTTTGAGTAAATATATTAATTGCCTTGTACACACTCTAATGCATATATGCAAGTGATCTTTCTAATTTTAGAGTTCTAACCCCACCACTGTGAAGATATCATAAAATCACTTTTCATGTTACAGGGAATGAATGATAAATTAATTCAATTATCTTGAAAAGAGTCCATGCTTAAAAGTACAATATGCATAATGTTGAACTAGATTGTTCTTTCTCAAAGCCAAAAAACAAAAAATAAAAAATAAGGGGTGTTGTGGTGCGCGGGGGTGGGGGGCATATGTCTATAATATGGATCAATTAGTTGGATATACTTTCAAAAGTTGCCACATTACATTACGCATGCATGCATGCAACAGATATATAATTACATGTTGATATGAATTATCTAAAAACATTCAGCACTCAAAATAGTCAAACTCATACTTTTGATGATAACATGAGTTATCAATAACTCATCTAATCCGCGTTTTCGATCAACCCTTCTAACCACCGAGGAATGGGAGGCAAGTTGACGTTTATAAGCCCTTCGAGAATTTGAACCACCTGGTCCATTGACGGTCTAACATTCTCATCACCTTGAATACACCAACACGCAATTTTGCATATTTTTGATACTTCAGAAACATCAGCATTCCCATCCAAAATAGGATCTAAAAGCTCAAGTATGTCACCACCGTCTATCGTCATCTTTGCAGCCAAATAAGGGAAATATCTATTATTTCCATCATTTAAGTTTGTGGAGTTTCTTTTTCCTGATATCAACTCAAAAAGCATCATCCCGAAACTATAGACATCCGCTTTGGATGTTATTGCAAGCCGCAACATCCACTCTGGTGCAAGGTAACCGATTGTACCTCTCATTGTTGTGAGAACCCGACTAAAATCATGCCCCACGAGCTTTGCCAAACCAAAATCTGCCACTTTAGCACAAAATTCAGCATCAAGCAAAATGTTTTCTGGCTTTATGTCACAGTGAATAATGCAATTGTTGCAATTCTCATGGAGATACGCCAATCCTCTCGCTATTCCTAATGCAATTTGATATCTAGTTTTCCACATCAAAACTTTGGACTTCTTGGCATTGAAGAGATGAGAATTTAAGGAGCCATTACTCATGTACTCATAAACTAACAACTTCTTATTACCTTCAACACAAAATCCACGAAGCCTTACAAGATTGACATGTTGAATTATTCCAATTGCGCTGACTTCAGTCCTAAATTGCTTTTCTCCTTGGGTGATTCTTTCAAGTTTCTTCACAGCAATAATAGTTGAATCAGGTAAAGTCCCTTTGAAAACAGATCCAAAACCTCCACCCCCTAATTTATCCGAGAAATTTTTGGTTGCAATTTGCAAGTCTTTAAATCTAAATGCAACCAAAAAACCCTCAACTACCTTAGAAGTTCCCCTTTGTTGCCTTTGACGACTAGAGACCAAAATTATTGCCAAGAATACCAATACCACTGCAATAGAACGCACAGTGGCACCAATAAGAATCCATTTATGATTCTTGGTGCCAGCAAACACAGATGACGAAGAAGAAAGCTTGATGTGGATAGTTTTTCCACCACCATCTCCTTCAGCTAGTTGTTCCAAATCCAACAATTCACCATTCCAAATCAAGCACCCATTTTCGTCATAAGCGTAAGCTGTGCAAGAGCAATTACTCAAGCAAACAAATTCGCATTCACCCGTGCTCCCAACTATCAATGATTGAGAGTCTTTAGGTAATCTCACATTCGAATTCACTATGAACTTATCTTTTCTCCTATTAGAGATGGTATCGTTATTCTCACATTGTAAGTTAATTTCCCTCACACAACCACCAGAGTAGTCCTTCAAAATCCAGTCACTATCCGACTTGACCTTATATCCAGGTAAACAATTACAGAACGGCAATGATCCCTCATTGCATGTACTAAATGGTCCACAATAAGCATAAACATCACATTGTTGCCTCGGCTGAGTAAAATACAAAATCCAACTCATATTATCCGACCATCTCAAGTGCTTCATTTGCCCTGAGGAATCCATAATGAATCTCGACATTACAGATGGGTCAACATCCGAATATATGAAATAACTCTCATTCTCATTATCAACATAGCTCACATTATACTTGCCAAAACTATTATGCATTTCAGGAACTTGGTTAAAAATACGACCATTCCAAGATCCACTAGTCCAATACTGCTCACTCCCATTCCACATTGTAACAAACTCTCTCCCATTTGGATCAAACTCAATAGAAAATAGTCCAGCGGCAGGATCTTGAAAATTTTTCCAGCAAGTTGGAATTTGCTTCTTTTGTGTTCTTTTGTCATAACCAAACTTTGCCTGAGGCATCCAAGTATCAGTTGGATTGTTAAAACTTTCCCATAAAGGCTGACTTGAACTTGAATCATGTAATCTCAAAACCAAGTTTCCATTATCTTGAAGTACCGCGATTGTAGAATTAGTTGGAGTTGTGGAGTTCACATCAGTGGACCAGATCTTGATTTGGGACTCGTTTAAAAGCACTAAATTACCATCTAAAATCTTGAGATAAGCAGAATTCTTGTCTGAAATTGGGGTTTCTCTATTTGCAACCCAAACTATGGTTTGTTTCCATACTTTTTTGTACCAAATGCCTATGTAGAATTTGGAAGAGTTACTTGGAGAGAAAAATCCCAGCTCGAAGTTCCCTCCCGAAGAAATGATTGTTTGATTTCCGGAAAGAGTTTGGTTTGCGGAGATAGTATTGACTGCATGGGAGAAAAAAATTGTTGATGCAGAAACATGTCAAAAGTATATAAAGAGTCATGATATTAAAATAGCTTTTTATGCTTATTCATAGTAAAAATTGAGTGTTTTGAAATTATTTTGAAAAGTGTTAAAGAGTATATGAAGAACAAAACTTGGCCCATCATTATCTTTCGGGAATATGGATAATTGATTTATGGTTTAACGGTAAAATGGTTTTTTAATAAATTAGTGAAGACATAATGATTAACAAATGTTAGTAATAGAAAAAAGCACCCTCAAGGTTATTTTTAGGTTCTATTTTTTTTCCTTGATTTTTCTAAGTTGGAAGTTCGAAATCACTTTTCTTAAGTAGCGGTAAACACCCTCTAAGTAAAAATTTGACATGCCAGAGTAATATGCTAAATATCGAACAGAATTACTTTTGTGATTATAATTTTTTCAATTCAATTTGACTTAGTATCAAATTAACCAATTAATTTAAAATATAAAGAAAAAGAAAGAACCATAGTTCAAGTTCTAATTCTAGTATTGCAAACTGTAAAAACTAAAAACTATATAATAGTATTGAACATTTTATGTCTAAATAATGAATTTAATTACATAAAAGAACAGTTTTACCAACAAATTATTTCAAAATAAGATAGAAAATTTTGAAACGTAGATGCAAAACTCAAGAAGGTTTAATGCGAGAATTAACATGTAAAATTCTGATCTATAAAAAATATTATACAGAAAATGTAAAACAGAAATGATATTAGATTTGATAAATGAACACAAAACTCAAATGTTGAAATAAATACTATTCATCTAATACTGAACTAAATACAAGTTAACCAGATAGTTTAATATTGAATGAAAGTTTAATAATTTGATGTTCAGTTGTATTGAAGTTTATATTTTTACACAATTCAATGCGGGTGCTAGCGAGGCATTTTGCATTTTGAAGTGGGCAAATTTTTAAATTTTGAATGAAAAATAGTTACCTGAAAAATTTTCAAGTATTTTAAAGTGAAGCTATACGAAAAGTCATGAAAAATTTACAAAAAGATAAAAAAACTACTAAAAGTTTTTATTTTGAATTTTTGCAAACTCCCGATTGACACTGATAGATTTTATCTCCAATCTACAGTCCTAAATTTGTTTCAATTTTCAGGCCATATTGATTTTTTCATTTTTCAGAAGATCAAATTAAACCTACCAAAAACTAAAATTTAAAGGTACAAGTGTTAGTGGAGCGAATAAAGGATAAAAGTAAAATTAAACCAAGTTATTAGACAGAAAATACATCTTTAAGATCATTATAAGTCAGATCAAGGTAATTTCAAAAGCAATTTATGATTTTACCAAATGTAACTTTATTTTTTACATCGCGCGATCTAGATGGAATATTATTACGTTTGAATTATATGGTTTTCATTGTGACAAAGGTTAGTCTCACTCTATCTATGGATGGGATAATTTTCACTACGGGAGGGGAAAAGGAAAAAGAAATAGAAAGTAAATTGGTGACAAAAATTGCGTTTAATTATCACTATTAACAATTGACTGACACCTCTAAGATAACAACTTAGTGACAAACAAAATTTGGTAACAAAATTATAGTGACAACCTTTTTGCTCCTAGGTTGTCATTATAGAAAGTCACTAATTGTAAATAATGACAACTAATTAAACCAATAAATCTTGTCACCTTTAAATCATTCAATTACAAAATAAAAATTATTTACCAGCAAACAAATTCAATTGAAAAAACAAAGATAAATGGCAATATTGGTGACAACTTTCTTATGTCACTTTTGTGTTTTGTCACTAATATTAGTACCCTTTGTACTATTTGGGGCCTATTTGGATGGGCTTTAAAAAAATGCTTCTTGATTGATGATTTTTATGGTAAAACTTTTTTTTTAAGCCAAAAAGTTTTGTATTTGGATACAGTAGTTAAAAGTACTTTTATTGAAGCTACTTTGGGGTAGTTTCTAAAACAAGCCTTTTTGATTTTTTTTTTCCTGGCTTTTGCTTTTTTTAAAAAGCTGATCCAAACACAATTTGTTTTTTTGCTTGGAGTGCTTTTTTTCAAAAAAATAAGTACTTTTTCTCTGAAAAAAGGCCATCCAAACGGGCTCTTGATCTATGAAGTGTATGATAGATTCACTTTTGGTCCTACTATTTCATCACTCATCAATATGCATTCCTAATGTTTTAATTTTTAATGTTTTTTCGTCTGTTGTTAAAAACTAATAGTAGTGTTGTAAATGGATATTAAACAAAACAGATATGTAGTATCTGAATCTATATCCGATTAATTTTTCGATATCCGTATTAGTATTCAAATCCATCAGATATTTAAAACTTCATATCTGAATTCGAATCCGACGGATATTTTACGGATTCAGATATATCCGTATTCATTTAATGTTTCTGAAAATTATACAAAATTGTGGATATCTGAATATCCGTTTTCCCTTACAATTATCAAATATATATCCGATTGAATATCTAAACCTGTTTATCCGAATATCTGAATCTATTTATATAAATAAAACAAAAAACTTAAATAACTTATCTAATTGAAATTTTTGTTCATATATATACATATAAGTATAATAGATTTTTTATAAGTAAAGTAGATTTTTTTCCTATCCATTTTACTTATAAAAAGAGGTTAGCATAAATGTATATATGGATACGACAACTACTGCTTCTACTACTACTACTACTACATATTCGGAGCGAATATTAAAGGGAGCGGATATGTAATTACCATATTCGTATCTATTTATTACTCGGATACCTGTAATCGGATACGGATAATATCCACTTTATACGAGTACGGATACAAGTGCGAAAGGTAAATAGGTTTTCGATTACCCATTTACAACCCTAACTAATAGAAGTAGCGTATATTTGAATCATTTTCAATCGCTCATTTGTCAAAAAAAAATATCATTTTTAATCACTCACATCATGAATTTTAATTAGTTTTGATCCTATCCGTTTGTTAATTTAAACAGTTCTCTCAATAGTGGGAGCAAAAGTAATTAAAAATTAAAACATTAGGTCCGTATGTATACATGAGTGATGAAACAAGGAGATCAAAAGTAGGTTGGGGTTATACTTGGAGGACCAAAAGTTCAATTATCCCATGTATAGATGTAAACCGTGCAATAAATTTCTTTTTAGTCAACCTACGAAAGTGACCAATAATCAAATGTAACTAACCCCTCTTTTATGGGTTAACTAACTTAATTTTGCAATTTATGATATTCTCTCTGAAAGATCCCTGGAGTTCTCTAGTGAGTGCGTAGGGCCTTGAGTTTTGAAGGTCCCAACAGCGATACATAGAGAAAGTGGAGCGAGAGAAAATATTGCTCAAGGGGAAAGAAATGGCGGCCTCCATCGATTTGTTAGAGGAGGAGCTTGGGAAACTATTAGTGAAGGCATGTTCAATTGATAAACTGAAGGACTCAAATCCGTTCATACTAGTGTGCACGGTATAGGCTTACAAATCCTATCAGACGGAGAAGTTCAAAGCGATGTGGAATCAAGTTTGCAAATTGAAAGGGAAATTCACCATTGCGGACATTGGACCAAATCTGTACTTGGTAAGGCTTGATAACGAGGAAGGTAAAGTTAAAATAATGGAGGGGAGACCATGGCTTTTTGAGGACCAAGTGGTGATTTTTGTGGACATTAACCAATTCACGTCGATGGAGGAATTGGACCTTTCTGAAATGCCATATTGGGTTCGAGTTGGAAACATCCTAAGCATATGTGATAAAGAGGATGTGGCAAATCAGATAGGAAAATTATTCGGCGGACTACTAGCGTGGGAAAGCTATGGGACCTCGGCTAGAATTCTCACCCGATTAAACCTCCCAAAGAAACTGATGAGAGGACATCTCATTGAAACGCCAGTTCTCGAGACGCATTGGGTTTGGGTTCAATATGAACGACTAACCACCTTCTGTTACGGCTATGGAAGGATTAGACACACACTGAAGGAATGCCCGGAACGGATGCATCAGACGACACCGGCAGAACTCCCTTACTGATCTTTTCTACATTATGGGATGAGAAAGGGATTTGTTCCAAACGGGGGAGTTAATAGCAATACAGTGGAATGGGGGCAATTCTACATCCAAGAGAACCATTATCGCTAGCAACATGATGAGACGTCGGTGGAAAAGGATGCGACAGACAAGCAAATCAAGGAATGTGTTAATTGTGGAAATAGAATCTTGGACCAAACAAAAGAGAACATATCGCATGAAACAAGGGAACTTATTATTCTCTCTTGTATGGCCCCGACAGATAAGGCAATAAGAGATCCGTCTAGCTTTGGAAACCTAGAAGAACTAAACCCCACCTTACAACATAAGCTAAGTCAGAAATTGTTAAAGAATAATAGTAAAATTGATTACATCGAAGACGACATGGTTGGGAAAAGAGGCCAGCAAACTAGTAGCCAAGAATCAAGTTAGCCCCAAATACTCACGAGTTCACCTCAACCAAAACAGAGAAAATTCAAGCGCCAGAAAACTACCATGCGGGAGAGAAGCAAAACAAAATTGAAGGAGCTCAAGCGGCTAGCTAGAGGCACCATCCGAACCAGAGAAGAGGATGTGGAGACGAGGGAGGAAGCAACAAAAAAAGGCAGGTATGATAACAACATTATCACATAGGTTGGGCAAGTGTCCCAGCCCCGCGGGGATAAATGTCTATTCTAGCTTGGAACGGAAGGGGCCTTGGGAGACACCGTACCATTCATCACCTTCGCACTTTGATTCGTTGTGAAGGACCTAAACTGATGTTCATCTCAGAAACAAGAATGAAGCACGTAGAGGCTTAGGATTTGACGTCGGTTTTACAAATGCTATAGCAGAGGATTGCAAAGTGAATGATCACGGTCGGGCAGGTGGGGGACTTATTTTATGTTGGAAAAACCCATACACAGTAACATTATTGTCGAAGTCGAAAGACTATATTGATGTGCTGCTGCAAGACAAGAGCTCAGGAGAGAAGTGGTTTTGCACTGGAATCTATGGTCTCGCGCGCTCATCGAATAACAGAGATATGGGCACTATTGCAAGACTTGAGAACAGAGCCGAACTGTCCATAGATCATACTTGGAGACTTTAACAAGGTATTAAGGAACGATGAACTCTCTATGAACCCAAGACTGACAACCCAACTTAACTCTTTTTGGGAATTGACTGATCACTGCGGTTTATGTGACTTGGGATTCCGAGGTACCCCATTTAAGTGGAATACGAAGGGAACAGGGAGACCACACAAGGAAGCACAACTAGACCCTGTATTTGCGACACCAGAATGGTCGGGCTTATACAGGGGAGCGGGAGTTAGCCACTACCCCATGGCAATGTCGGATCACGTGGCATTAACAGTGCAGTTGAAAACATTTTCAGGCCAGTGCAGGAGGTTTTACTTTGACCAATTTTGCCCAAAAAGAATTGATATGGTAGAGGTTATTAGACAGGCATGGGGAGATCAAACCAGCAATGACAACTTCAGTTTTGATTACTTTGAGAGGAAAGTGAAGTACTGCTCGATAAAACTGCCCAAATGGAACAGAGATACGGTAGGAAACATCCAAAAGAAGTTGAGTGCAGCGCAATCAGAATTAAAGGCAGCCACAACGAATAGACAACAAGTTGATTGAGAAGCGAGGATTAATGAGATTGGAAACGAATTTTATCTCTTCAAGACAATGAATCTCGACTTTGGCACCAGAGAGAGAGGGTAAACTGGTTGACGAATGGTGATAAAAATACCACCTTTTCCACTAAACGACGTCCCGGAGAAGGAGAAGAAATGCAATTTTTGCACTTAAGGACTTTAATGGGAGTCAACACACAAAACAAGAGGACATCAAAAAGGCGGCAGTTGATTACTTTGAAGGGCTTTTCATGACTATGAACCCCCAAAGTCCAACCGACTTGGAGATACTCATGACTATCAGGTTGTCGAGGGAAGATAGAGAGGCCATTATCACCTCGCTAACTGGTGCAGAAATAGTTTCAGCCATGAAAGGGATGCATCTGACCAAAGCATTGGGCCCGGATGGGTTCCCTGTCGGGTTCTATCAGAAATATTGGAACTTGGTGAGCGATGACTTTTTTCGGGCCTGCAATTAGTTTCTTATAGGGAGTAGCGGCAATGGATGTAATTCCTCGTTGGAGGCCGTCAATAAAATAACTATAGTTCTTATACCTCAAAAGGAGGGCACGGAAGCTATAATAGACTTTCGCCAGATCAGCTTGTGTAATGTCTCTTACAAGATAGTGGCCAAGCTTCTACCTAATCGACTAAGATGAGTCTTGGGAAAATTATATCAGAGAACCAAAGCACTTTTATTCCAAGTCGTCTTATCCACGACAACGCCATTTTCGCCCATGAGGCTATTTATATATTGAGAAAATAGAGAAGGGGTGGATCTGAAGATATGGCTATCAAACTTGACATGTCGAAGGCCTATGATAGGGTGGAATGACCTTTTCTATTTGTAGTCGTGCAAAGCATGAATTTTCAACCGATGTGGATAGAATGGATAAGACAATATCTTAGCTCAATACAATTCCAGGTGTGTATCAAAGGCGAGCTAACAACAAAATTCAAGCCAACTCAAGGATTGAGACAAGAAAACCCCCTGTCGCCGTATCTTTTCCTATTATGTTCAGAAGGACTTTCGGGCATCCTTCGACAAGCCCACACGAGTGGATTAATGAGCGAGCTTTGTATTTGTGGGGGCATTTTGAGATTAACACACCTCTTATTTGCTTATGACTCGTTATTATTCAGTTGTGCAAAAGAGCAGGACATCAGACATCTACTGGAGTTGTTGGGAAGATATGAAAGGTGGTCGGGACAAAAAATAAACTTAGCCAAAAAGTCCTTGGTCTTTAGCACTAATACACGAATGCAAACAAGAGAAATTGTGCGCACACTACTGCAATGCTTGAACACTCCTATGGAGCTTTACCTTGGCCTTCTGGTTAATTTTGGTTAGTCCAAGAGATAGGATTTTCAGTACTTGAAGGATCGAATTTGGTTTAGTTTACAAGGCTGGAAAGAAAAGATTCTCTCGGCATAAGGGAAGGAAATGTTGAAAAAAGTAGTCGCTCAGGCTATTCCAACTTACGCCATAAGCATCTTTCAACTCCCAACTAATTTTTGCAAGGAAGTGAATTCGTTATGCAATCGTTTCTGCGAGGGAAGAAGGATGGGTGATGCAAAATCTCATGGGAGGCTTGGTCGAATCTCTGTAGGTGTAAGGCAGAGCATAGGCTCGACTTCCGGGACCACCGGGCGTTCAACTTGGCATTGCTTACTAAGCAAGCCTAACGCATATTAACGAATGCCGACTCTCTTTGCAAGCGAGCGTCCTTTGTATGGAAGACCATTGTAAAGGGTAAGGAAAGGCTTAAAGTGGCGAGTTGGGAATAGAACATCAGTGTGACTGATTGAGGACCAATGGACTCGGGAAGAAACCATTCCCGATGGGTTATGAGGACAATATGACAGTAGTAGAATGCATCAACCTGGAAACAGGCACATGGGATGAGGCGAAGGTGGTGATGCTATTGGGCGAACAAGGGCTACGAGTTGTGAGGTAGATGAAGCTATATTGTACCCGAGCCGATCACACTACTAGAAAAAGTGGAATTAGCCACGGATTTGCTCAAAACTCCACGGCTAAAAAAATTAGCCACGGAAAAAATCTGTGGTTAAAATTGGCGTAGCTAAATTTAGCTAAGGCCTGGCCTTAGCCACGGATTAGCCATGATCGGGCCGTGGCTAATAGCCACAATCCATCTGTAGCCAAATTTGGCCTCTTAATCGTTAAAATGTCTGGTCATGGCTAATCTTTGTCCGTGATTAATTTAGTCATGGATTTTTGCGGTATCTAAATACAATTTTTTTAGTAGTGTCAGCCGTTTTGGGGGCTAGAAACCTCTGGAAAATTCACAGTGAGAATGACTTATGACGTGTTTTACCAATTGAGAAGACAAAACAAGGGAGATTTCGGAATTGTAGATGTGAGCGGCAATTTACGGAAGCGATTTGGCGGGCAAGATTACCCTCTAAGGTAAAGGTGTGGAATTGGCGTTTAGTACAAGGACGACTCCCAACACGAGTGAACCTGAGGGTTCGAGGATTGCTTGAATCGGACCACTGTCGGCTGTGCGATAGGGAGTCGGAGACAGAGGACCACATTTTTGCGTTTGCCCAAGCGCCTTGATTGCTCAAACCAGGCCAAAAACAGTTTCATAAATTATCAAAGAAGGATCAAGTGCGCCAACTCCAATATGTGATGCTTATATGTTGGAGAGTGTGGTGGCACCACAACAAATTCTATATGGAGACACACCACCACGGTTTGCGGAAGTACCAAGTTGGGTCAACAAGTTTCACTAAGAGTATGAGGAGACTTGGTTAGGAAATTACCTAGCAACAGAGAGACCCCCAAGTGGTGAATTATGGAAACCGCCACCTATAGGAAGTATGAAAATGAATGTAGATGCTGGTTTTCATGTCGAAAACGGGGCGGTAGGCTTTGGGATAATTCTGCGAGGCAATGATGGCGAATTCCGGGGAGCGCGAGCTGAAGCCTATTTTTGGCCATGTGACGTGCTAGCCATGGAGTTCAGAGCATTAATCGAAGGATTGAAATGGCTGCAAAATAGAGGTGTTCGATCGGCTTACGTCGAAAGGGATTCTCTACAACTGTTTAGCTTTCTCGAAGACCCAGGTTCAAGCATTTCCTTTTACAAGAACGACATGGTGATTGCTTTGGCACTCATTTCAACTTTTCAGCAGATCAACTTGTCACATACCCGACGGACAGCTAATAGAGCAGCGCATAGCTTAGCATCATTTTTTTTAAGAGTGTCAATTCGGGTGGGTCGGATTGAGATAGAGGTTTAACATGAAAAATCCCAATCTGATCTGAAGCTCAACCCGAAAAGGTCAATCTAAACATGACCTGATTGGGTTCGGGTCGACCTGATTTATTTTCAGGTCACCCAATGACCCAACCCGACCTAAAAAATATTTTTTTCAAATTTTTAGATTTTTGTAATAAAAAAAATTGCTAAAAATACTATCAAAAAATAAGATAAAAGTCTAACATTCAAAAAGAAATATAAAATCAAATTTATCCGTAACATTAACATAATGTCATGTAATTAAACATGGGAAAATTTTAGCTCAGACCTGGCTCAGCCAAACCAATATTAATCATGTGGTGAGTGTTTTATACTTACTCGTTGAATAGTTGATAATTTAGGAAGAGTGACCAATCACTTGAAAAGTGCAATACATTTGCATATGATTTATTAGGTTCGGTCAAAACATCAAATTCATTCCTAACATTAACGTAATACCAAAATATCAAATTCTAGATCACATTAGAATAAATGTTATTATTAAATTCTAGATTATTTTATATGAAATTAATTGAAAATTTGTGATTCATGGAGTAGGAATTTTTAAATAAATTATAATAAAATTTAAGTAAACTAATAATAATGAAATAACTATACTTTTTATACTATTAAAATATTGATCTTACATAAACTATATTATATTATTTACTCTATTTTATTTTTGAAAAAAATATTATATTTTTCAATAATTAAAAGTTATTTTGCCTGCAATATAACATTATCTTTGCAGAAAGATCACAAGTCATAACATAATTTTTTATACCATTATCATTCTTCCTATCAATACAAATTGAGTTTTTTTTTTTTCTTTTGTTAAGAAAATGGTTCAAGAGTACTACATATAATGTCTTTAATTGTGTTAAAAATTTTAAATTGTGAGGCCAAATATTAAACTAGTGGGTATGAAAAGTTAAAGAAAATAAAGACAATCATAAATGATAATCAAATATATTATTTTGTTTTCTTAAATCCTTTTTAAGTATTACAAGGCTATAACTAGACTATTAACTTGTTCTTGATGAAGAGAATATTTGAACTCATTGTTAATTATATTAAATTCTTTTCAAGTTCAATCCCATTATTCAATTTAGTAAAAAATGAATTATATTGTATTTATTTTTAAATGCAATAATAAATATTTTATTAAAAATTAGATAGTTCTAAGAGGGAAAAATAAAATAAGTGAATGAATAAAAAAAATAATATCATAGGTTAAAGTCTTGAAGAGTGAAAAATAAATCACTAAGTGAATAATAATTTTTTTTTTAAAAATGGGGTTGGATCGGCTTTGGTTCGGGTTAAATCGAGTTTTGGATCACCCAATATTCAATTTTGAGTTATTCAGGTTGACCTGAATCCAACCGAATTCGATTTTATTTTTCAGGTCAATTTTTTGGGTTCGACCTAATTTGACCCGAATCTGAAAACCCCAAACCCAAACTTGATTTTTTTTCGGATGGGTCGTGTTTGGATCATCTAGTCAGGTTGATTTTGACATCCCTAATTTTCCTCTTGTAACTTAGCTAGTGTAGACATGTGGGGTTCCATGGCCTCAAGTTTCGTTTAGTATGCGTTGTACCAAGATAAATTACTACTTGGGTAATTAATGAAATCAAGAGCACCCCGAGGAATGTTCGTAAAAAAATTAACTTAATTTTGCCACGGAATCAGGGTCATCGGATATCCATTGGCTTCATTTGGTCCATGGAAAAACAAATTGGTTCCTATGTTTAAGTACTAGGTATGAATATGATCCCCCAATCTCCCGAACCAATGAGAGAGAGAGAGACAGAGAGAGGCTAAAAACTAATAATGTCAAAGTAATTGTCAACAATAGCTTCTATTATAGTATTTGCTATATAATTTTCATGTAGAGCGACAAGAATTGTTGAAAATACAAAAACAAATTATTAAATTTAACAGATAATCATAAAGGCAGAATGTCATACTAGCAAGATGCCATTAACAACGAAAATTATACTAGGTACATTTTTGACTTTGTGTCACAATATGATGATAAAATGGTGATAAGACAATCAATAAAACTTAGAAGTTATTATATCAATTTTAATATTATTCGCTCATATTCAATAAATTATGAAACACTGTGATACATACACAAAAAGATAAAACTTCTTCATAATTTATTTAATTAAAAAATAAAATTAATTTATTACAAATGGTGTTAATCTAAAGGGCCTTGGTTGAGGACACCATGTCAATGACCATGGTCTCGAATAAATTGAACGTCGGTAATATATTTAGTCAAAAAGTGTAGGAAACCCGTTGGTCTATATACATATAAGGTTTTTTAGCCGGGGTCGAATTTTTTACGAGGAAAACCAAACCAAAATATTCTGTACAATAATTTTTTTCACATCAAAATCTGTATTCCTTTCAAATAACCAAAGTTTTGATATAATCTACATGAATTATGAAAATCGTGAACTCACATAATACAAATGATACTTGAATAATTTATCATTAATTCATTATTTAAATGTGATCACTTCTACCAATTGATAAGACATTAGTGCTTTTATAGAAAATAACTCATCGGTATATGCTAATATGGAGTTCGGGGTTAATTAGAAGATACAATCACCCCACCCCACATATACCCAGCAACACCACCCAACCCCCCACCCTCACCCTAAAAGAAATGAGCAAAAATAATAATAATCATTTATATATTTTATAAAATTTAAATTCACCCCGCAAATAAATTTTTTTTGCTTCGTCCCTAAAACATATGATCAATTTTTGTACCCTATGAATAACCACAGAAGCACCTGTCGTGTCTCTATCTTGGTTTGTGACTCATTTTAGTCAAGACCAATTGATTACCATCAAAAATCTTGATTTGTTTCCTCGCTTTCTAACCAAATTGATACACACACACATACATATAGAAAGACAGATAGATATAGATATATAGATATGTAATATTTAAAGTTTGGAAGATTTACCTGGAGTAATATTGGATCCCAGCTCGAAGTTCCCAGCCATGTGAGTTGCATTTGCTAAAATGGTAGAGGAAAATGTTTTGGTGCACAATAATAGCAAGAACAGACAAAGAGTCATCTTGTTATAATAGCTTTTTATGATTTTGATGGCTTCGCAGAAGAATATGAGAAGTGTGAGCACCATCTTCTATTAATACAACTGAATAAATAAAAATATATTTCTTTGTCAGTGTGCTTAAATTGACCGTTGTATGGTATTACACTAAGGAAAAAGTTCTAGGTACATCGAATGTACAAATATCAAAAAATGAGAACTAATTAAATCGCATGATGAGAAGTATTATTAAACAAGAAAAGTAATTTTAGTTAAAAAACAATTAACAATATGAAAGTTGTTATCAAATACATATAATATATATATATATATATATAATTTTAAAAGTTTGAAACCATTTAGGTAAGCACCATATGTACGTACATGTGGATAAACTTATTGAATTTAATTTTGCCACATAAACATTCATATATTAAATTTTATATAAATATTAGTATGTGTATTATCAAAATTAATCCATAATAATGATTTAATCTTTAATCTAAAACATTGTTTGTCTACAAAACTAATGTCTTCTCTATTACTTTAAGGACATGTTTGATATGGTACTAAAAGTATAAGATGCTAAATTTCTTAAATTAGTGGACTCCACATTTTAAGTATTTGGTAAGTGTGCTTGTTTTGAAAATAAAAGTTCTCTTAAATGAAATTCGCGAAATTTATTTCACAAGTGAAATTGTTATACACGATGTTATGGAATTTGAAATTCAAATCGAATTTTAAGCCACACGGCTCATAAAAAATCCAACACCAAATCAAACATACTTATAAAATAATTTCATTGGGTACAAATGCCATATGAAATATAATAAAATATGTCCTAAATGACTTAGTAACACAAAACTAGGAATCATCTACGACTAAAAACTAAATATAAAAAAAAAACAGATTAATTTAATCTTCTAAATATCAAACGTTGACATGCCCTTTTTTTTTTCCTATTATAATGGCTGCTCTCTCTCTTCTCATGAAAGTTTTCTGCATCTCCATTTTCTTCATTTTTTTTTTCACGAACGATCTTTTAATCCTTTTGAAAGTGATATTTTTAATCATTATGTTGGTTTGTTTTTCTTTTCTTTTCTTTTTTCATTTTTCCATGTGTTCACCTATTATATTTCCTTTGTATTTACTTTTTTTTTTATAAATTAATTCTTTAGTTTGTAATTTTGATGATACTACTTATTGAGTTATTTATTTTGCAAACCATTTGTTTCTTTCATATGTTTACATGCTCTCATTAAATTAATTATTTTGTTTTTAAAAATTTTATTTAAACAATTTGAGTTCTCATGTGAAAATTTCCCATATCATTTTTTTTTCCAAAAATTTTCATTTTGTGTATCTAGGAAGTAGGTTTATTATTTTGCAGATTTTGATGATAGGTATGATATATTTAATTCATGAAAAGAATATAATACCTTTCAGAATTTGATTTAATGTCCTTCAAAATGAGCTTATATGTAGCTTATTTATCGTTTTGTTTTAGTAGGTATTGGGCAATATTTTGGACTTCTGTTTTAAATCAAGTTAATTTTTCCATAAAGATTTATTATATAATGATTTGTAGATTCATTGAGCTTTTAAAATAAAGAATTTCAAAGGTATAGGCTCTAAGTTTCTCTGTATTTATGGCCATTTTATTTCTTAATCTTTAGATTGGACATTTGAGCTAACCAAAAATTTCATCTTTCAATTTTTATGGCTCTATATATGTCATGAAAATTGTATTATGTAATGAAAATTGTGACTTCGTTATCATTTCTTCGGTAACAAAGTCGTTTCGTTGCCAGTGGTCACTTATAGGAACAAAATAATGGGTTATCAATAGTTACATAATGGTTATGAAGAATTCCATTAGACTTTCGGAGGATAGCAGTGTTTGCAAGATTTCCCCCATAGTGATTTCCAGTCGAAATCCAGCAGACAAGGCCTTCAATGCAAATTTTTGCCTGAAGGTTTGTCAAGGTTCTACTGCTGAAATAATATCGTTCAAAATATGCAAATTTTTATAACTGAGAGGATTTAAACTTGTGACCTCATAGTTGATTGGCAAGCACTCCACTACCAAGCTATTGCAAAAAGTTGTGATATTTTTTGTTTTGTTTTATACTTATTATATATTTATTTTATACTTTTAAATAATTATTTCCGATAATAAAATTTTGATCAATCACTATGAGAAAAAACAGTTTTAGCCATGGATTTTAGCCACGAATTTGGAAAAAATTCCGTGGCTAAATAAAATAGCCACGGATTAGCCATGACTTTTATCCATGACAAAGTGGCATGGCTAAATTTAGCCACAGCTTTTCTCAGCCACGAATTAGCCACAGCCAAGCCGTTGCTAATAGCCACAGATTTCCAGGCACGGGCATTAGCCACGGACCATCCGTGGCCACATGAAAATGCCAGGCCGTGGCTAGTAGCACTATAGCATATACGTACATTATGAAATAAAAGAAAAAATACCATCTGGTATAGAAAATTTTATTCGGGTTATAGCCTTTTAATATTTTAAAAATTCAATATATATCATGTTATATATGTCATGGTCCAGTCCTTTAATTTTTTTTACTAATCTTTGGCTTTTCTTTTTTTATTATTGAAATGTATTTGGTGGTTGAACAAGTGATTTATTAATTAATTATAACAAATATTTAATAAATTAATAGTAAAAACAAAAATTATCACAAAAATTTATTTATATAATTTATATTTCGAATTTCGCATAGTTTATATTAGTTATGTATAGCGAAAACTAATTCTTCAACAAAAACTTAAAGTGGTGTAGTGGTTTCATATTATAATCTCAACCATGATGTCAAAAGTTTGAACCATAGGTTAAAAAAAAGAAAGAAAAATTTATTCCATGGCTAACAACTAGCTACGGTTAGGCTGTAGCTAGCCCGTGGCTAGTTGTTAGCCACGATTACAAGTCCGTGGCTAATAGCCACGATCAAGCCATGGCTAATTTTACACTAAAATATTGTAAAATATCAACAACATTACACATCATTGAATTATAGATAAAATTATAATATTAGTTATGACAATTGATCAAATTACAAACTTTCAAAATCAGATAATTAACTTGTGTATGTATCCAAGTTATCATAAGCATTGAACTAAACAGATAACTAACAAATAATCAAATCCTAATCTCAAAACAAAAGGAATGGGGATTTGGTGAAATCGGTAGACGCTATGGACTCAATTGGATTGAGCCTTGGTATAAAAACCTACTAAGTGATAACTTTCAAATTCAGAGAAACCCCGGAATTAAGAAAAATGGGCAATCCTGAGCCAAATCCTGCTTTCTCAAAACAAAGGTTCAAAAAACAAACACACAAACTTAATTAATGATATATGTAGTGTAATCCAATATGTTTTGATATTATAATAAAATGGTAAAATCTAAACAAATAATTAAGAAACTTAAGTTGTATATTAACTCAATAGAACACTATAATATCGTCAATTAATTGAAATGTTCAAGTTGATATTCAACAATTTAAAAGATTATTTGAGTAATAATAGTAAATTACATGAGGGTTATTATTTGTTATATATAATATAATACTTATGAAAACAAATTAACACGTCTGTAATTAAAGAACATATTAAAATGAGCACAAATAAAATAATTAAATAGTAAAACAATAAAATAACCACGGAATAGATACGGCCAATTTGTGGCTAAATCTAGCCACGGATTTTTCCTTGGCTAACCCATGGCTAAATTTTTTCCATGGCTTTCCATTCCACCGTGGCTAAATTTTTTCTATACCTATTAGTCATGGATTTTTCCGTGGCTAATAGACATGGCTAATTGCTCTTTTTCTAGTAGTGAATCTATCTTGTTCATACATCTTTTAAAAGTTGAATTTGTTTATGTTGTGTTTTTAGCATTGTATTTAATTATTTAATCAACTTTTTAAATTCTCTAAGAAAATTTCAAATTTTAATTATATTTCATATTTCTACTCATGTTTTCAATTAAATATTGTTTTCCTTAAATTTTAGTTTTTAACTAATCATAAGTCCAGAGTATATTATAAATGATCAAAAAGATAGTATAAATGATAAATAGGTAAGAAAGATATATTTGCACAGAATTTAGCACATTTTAAATTTTATATTATTTAAATTTAATCATTTGATTAGATTATATCTCTTTTTCATTTTACACACACAATGAGTGTGCTCGATACGCTAATTATTATTGTTACCAAATTTATTTAGTAAAAGATATGTGCAAATAGATTAATATTTAGTCACATCTTTACTAAAATTTGATTTGGTATAGTGGTTTTATAATTATATTTGCATTGTAAGGTCAAGGGTTCAAATATTTTTAGGCACAATTAGTATTATTTGGCAAAATGATCTTATTACAGGAAAAACATCAAATATTATGAATAACTCGGAAGTGTTTTTCTTAAGATGCTTTGATTGAAAAACTTGTACAAATATTTTGGTTTCAACTTATTAATTTTTGACAAATATTAATTTTTTATAAGATCTTTTAATCAAATTCAAAAGAAAAATACTATGGTAATCATATTTGTTAACGCCATAATTCTTTTTAAGAGATGAATTATGAACAATAAATATATAAATTCAAAAGTAAAAAATCAAATTTGAAACTAAGTAATTTGTTACAAAAAGTGTTGATAGTAACAAATATTTTAGTGTTACCAAATGTTAAAAATTTGGTTACAAACACATGTTCGTAACTGGCACAAACAATTAATAGTAACAAAAATTTAGTTCTTATAACGAATTTTATCTTTTGTTACAACAGAAATATTTTTTCATAACGAATAAGTACCAAAAGCAACAAAATTTGCACTTGGTTATCAAAACGCTGATATATGGTAACCAATAAATATTTCGGTTACCACAAGCTATTATTTGTAACTAAACCCAGCTCTACTACAATATCTTTCATTATCTAAAGTGCAATTTTATTTTAGTGATTCCAACAATCAAATCCAAATTCCAAATTAAAATTGACTTAATTAAACTCCAATTCAACTCGCTAAGGCTCCAAGATCAAATGCCCTCAATAAATTTCATGAAATTTTAAACCATTTGGATTTAATTACACAAAACCCGCCGAAAAACCCTAATTCACGCCGCCACCTTTTCCTCCCAAATTCAACACCTTCCACCACTCATTTCATAATATTAAAGTTACCAATAGATTTGTCATGTCAAACTCTTCAAGAACAACCAAGAAATCACCGAAAAAAGTCACTAAAAGTGGAGACCTGCCACCACCCAACGTTGACGCCACTACTGCTATTTTCAGGCCATCAAAACAAAACAATATCACCACCATTGCATTCCCTCGTCAAGTTGGCTAAAATAGTGTATTTAATTACACGCTTGATTGGCCAAAAATCATGGGAGTTATGAGCAAAACAAGTTTTTGATGTATATATGTATATGTGTATATATTGTAAATATGTATAGGTGTGTGTCTGTGTGTGTTTACAACTGCAAGGAAGACGATGAAGACCCATTTTTCCAAAATTTGTAACTTAGCCCCAACACATTTAACCGCCTTCACTTTGGTTCTCAAGGTCTAAAGTTGTTTTTAATTCAGTTGAAAATTATACAAATCAAGCCCTACATGTTCTAATTCTTTCAAATAGGTCCCCGAAATTTGAAATTATATACGATCAACTCATCCATTTCTTTCAATTAGGTC
>JAOWBU010000952.1:0-21570 GCA_026212405.1 Petrea volubilis
TTTTCAACCTTATTAACACTCAAAGTGATTTAAACTCGTGCTTATTTTTCTCATTTTGTTTTAAGTACCCATAACAGATGGATTTTTTCGGGAATTCCATCCATTAACTTATTTCTCTTGCTCTATTTACTGCAAAAAAAGGGTGAAACAAAAAAGATTAGCCTTTGTTAATGCTTAAACTACGATAGTGAGTTCTTCAAATGGTTGTTCTAGTATATTTGTACCCTTATAACACTTAAATGTGATTTAAGTCGCGTTTATTTTCATAATTTGATGCTTTAATTACCTATAACGTATGGATTTGGTTGGGAATTTCATCCATTACCATATTTGTCATGCTCTATTTGCTGCGAAAAAAAAAGGTTGAAATGAAGCTAGATTAGCCTTACTTCATGCTAAAACAACGTTAATGTGCTTTTAAAATGGTTCTTTTAGTCAGGTTGCAACACGCTATAAAATTAATACGTGGACTAACTCGTGCTTGTTTTCATCATTTTAGGCTTTAACATCATTTTAGCATGAAATTCCATCCATTAACTCATTTATCTTGCTCTTTTAGCCGCGAAAAGTGTGAAACAAAGCAAGATTAGCCTTAATTCACGCTTAAACTACGTTAGTGAGCTCTTAAAATGGATATTTTAGTCTGTTTACATCCTTATAACACTCAAATTTGTTTAACTGGTGCCCATTTTATCATTTGATTTTTTAACTATCCACAACAAACGGACTTTGTTGGGAATTCCATCCATTAACTTATTTTTTAGCGTTCTATTTCCCCAAATTAGGAGAAACGAAGCAAGATTAGCCGTAATTCTCGTTTAAACAATGTTTAATGTGCTCTTAAAATGGTTGTTTCAGTCTATTTGGAACACACTATGACACTTTTTTTCATCATTTTAGGCTTTCACATCGCAAAACACACAGATTTGGCATGCCATTTCATTTATTTAATATCTTTACATTGTAATTACCTATGACCTTGACTATTTTTCCTTAATCAACTCCGATTTATTATTCCTATACATTATGTAGTATCTATCTGTGTATCTATATATAATTGTTATATATATATATATATCTGTATGATTGAAGTCATTATCTTAAAAATTTTTCCTTTTTATGTGCCACAGTAACTACACATTTATTCCCTCAAAATTAGTATTTTTTTTGTATTATTTAGTAATTGTACATTGGAGATAAGAATAGGATTTTACTCGAGTTTTATTCCAGTTGTAATAAGACCATGTATGGATAATATTATATTGGGATTATGTAAAGTGAAATTTTTGCTTCTTGTTACGGATAAAGTTTTAGGAAATTAAGTTTGTTCTTTGAACCGAGGCTTCCTGTTTTTGAGCCAGATAGTAAGGGACTAGTGCCAGCTTAACCATCAGCCATGCCCCAAGGGGCGCGGGACGTGACAAATTATTCTCTCATAACTAATAATTTGTAATAATGATCATTATATATGAACTCCCACACATCATTGTTAGACAGGGGTTACAACATAATCGTATCTTCCTAGCACAATTATCTAACTGAAATAAGAAACTATATTAACTATCCCAGGATAAGTTAGATAATTTAGTAACAATCACTTCCATAACAATCAAAAAATCTAAAATACCTTTCTCTAAAATTGAATATTAAAGATACCTACTAAGTATGATCTTGAAGTGAGATAATTGTAACACCATCGCTTTTAACATTGATATGGTGTATCTGCTTCTTCCAAACTATCCAAATGCGAAATTGAAAGCGACTACATCAACTAGATTAATAATGCGAAAGTAGTAAGTTGTGCATGGAAGATTTTTGATTCGAGACTTAAACTGATAGATTTGAGAACATAGAACACAATCTCAATTTCTAGATTGCTCACTCATGAAATAGTAGGTGGTAAAATATAGGATAAATAATTTCAAATACACTCGCCCCAAAGTGAAATTTCAGATAAGTTTCTCTTTTAATTATTAATTACACACATAAACTTCACTTTTCTTTAGTGTAATGGAAAAGCCAAGAATGTAAACATACTAAAAGAAGTCCCTCAAAGTATGACACCAAGAATTATTCATACCAATTACTTAGAACTATCATATTAGCAGGGTAAAGTTCATATTGAAAATAATCGAACATACTCTTAATGTGGAATTTCAAATATTTTGCTTATAGCATTCATGAATCAGGATTGAGATCACACTTTACCCTTTTAAGAAGACTTTTTGAAATACATCACTCATGTTAAAAAAGAAAAGCAAAAGAAAAAGAAAAAACCTTAATCTTCCAAGAAGACAATTGGATTAAAACAAATTGACTTAAAGTCATCACACGAGCCATAGATAATTTTATTTAACCATATAAGAAAAACCATCACTATAAAAAAATGACATTTAGCTACGAATTTAGCCATGAATGGCTAAAAATCCTTAATTAAGTGATTAGCTATTGATTTTTTCTGTGGCTAAATTTAGCTATAGATTTCTGGTTACAAAAAAATCCTTGGCTAAATTAGAATTCAGCCACGAAAAATCCGTTGCTAAATCTAAGTATTTAACTGTGGAAAATTCTTGGCTAAACATTTGATTTTTCGGTAGCTAAATCCAAATATTTAGCCACGATATATATCTCTTAATTTTGGATGAACATACTTTTAATATGTATATGTAATCAAGTCTTTGCTATAGTGAATTAATGGGTGCTATTAACTTGTTTCATATATTATTATTTAACTTATTATGTTACAAGGCTAAGTTGGACGATGCACATTGTCATATAAAGTTCTTTGATTAATCCATGTGTGCAAATATTTTTTACATCTTAAGGGTAAGTGTTAGTCTTTACAGATGAGTTTGTCTCATAAATGGCATGTCACAAATTTATAAGTACCAATAAATAGAATACTTTGTTGTAGCTATCATCTCAACTCAAAAAATTAATGCACGATCAAATTTAAATAAATTCGCCCATCTTACATTTGTACAATATGTATGCAAGATTCCCACAAAATTAAGTACAAGAAATAATATGTACATATGAGAGTAATAAATATAATTTGTTGCATTTAAATTATCTCAAAATCAAACACATTTCACTCTTAAATAAATTATTAATACAAGAGATTAGATTTCTAAATACTAATTCAAGAGTTGGAGAAGGCAATATATACTGCAACAAATTATAAAATTTGCAACGATTAATTTATTTTGCTGCAATATTTTTTTCGTTGCAATTAGTTAAGCTTCGGCAACAAAAATGGTATTTTTTGTTTATTAATGATTCTTTTAGAACAAAAACCTTTATTGTTGCCAAGAAAATAATTTCTCTCGACTGCCATTTTTGTAATTTATTTGGAATCGATATTTACAATTCACAATAAAATATTTTGTTACAACAGAATAATTCTTTTAGGAACAACATGAAGACATAGCTAATATTGTTGTTTTCTCAACAAAATATAATTGCAGGTTATACATATATTTAAGCAACGAAATTTATTATTGATAATAATTTTAAGTAATTGGCAACGAAATATTATCGTGTAAATATAGTAAAATTTTTACAACGAAAGGATATGTGGCATTTGTACCTTACTAGGCAAACAAATGTAGCGTTGTAAATATATTGGTAAATTAGGAACTAAATTTTTCGTTGGAAAATAATTGTGAGCTTTTGTAGACACAGTATTTTGTGTTAAAATGTATAGTGCATTTGTGCATGAAATATTTCATTACAAATTGGTGAGTGCTTTTAGTATGAAAAGTTTCATTGGAGATAATTAAATACTTTTACTGCAAAAATTTTCGTTGCGAGTAATTTCATACTTTTAGACTCCAAAAATTTTGTTGTAAATTGTTAAAATATTTAGGAGAATACTTAAAACCTTGTAACTTTTTTTTCTACATTTAAAAAGTTAATGAAGTTAATTTTTACTAAATAGACTTCTAAATTAATTTAACAATGTAAAATATATATATATATATATTCCTCATACTTAGGAGAATACCTAAACTTAATTATTTGTTAAATCGAGTTGCTAAATTTTGTACAAATTAAGGATAAGTAATAACTTCACAATATTAAAAAATAATAAATTTATAATTATATCTAAATTAATAAGTGTGAAAACATAGCAATACTTAAAAAAATTATCAAGATGGTCTAGCGGCAAGCAAACTTACATGCCTCATGCGACACATGGGTTCGATTCCAGGCTCATGAATATTGTTCCATGCGCTTGTGTTACCTTTTGACCCGGGTTAAACTATAGTTCAAATCATGACAAGCATAAATGGAATCATTGGTTCGAATTGCGCGACAAGCGAGGCAGGGTTTAATTGAGGGTTCGAATCGTGCGATGGGCAAGGGGACTTAATTGAGGGTTTTGAATCATGATTGATTTTTAGAATATGCTTTTGGGCACTAATAGTTTCATTACAAAATGAAGTATTTGTCAACAGATATTTTCGTTGTCAAAAAATATTTTGAGGCACAAAATATTTTGTGGTTAAAATCATGCATTTTCCAACAAAATGTATCATTGCAAATCCCAAAAAATGCAACTTCAGAATTTGATGTTTAGCGACAAAATATTATCTTATCTAACAAAAAACATATAGTTTTTGAGCCAATATTATTGTTGCCAATCATAAAAAAGTTGGCAACCGAAATCAATAATGTTACCTATACAATGATATAGGTGACGAATTTCTACTTTTCATTTCAATAAACTTTAGTGATGGGATTTGCCTACAAAAGCTGGCAATGAAAATACTTCATTGTTAATAGATTTTGCCAATAAAAAAATTATACTTTTCACAACAAAAGTGTTTGTTATTAAAACTTAAATTTGAGGTTCATGCCCCGCCTAAAGACAAGAATAGATACTTCAACTGTTAGGGTGACGTATTGGTCAACATGTTAGATCTGTGCAGCATAGACATGTGCTTCATATATGTTCTCGCCGGTTGGGAAGGTTTCCGTTGCTGATAGTCGTGTGCTACGTGTTGCATCAGCAAGCCAAATGGGCTTCGTGACTATAGAATATTAGTAACCTTCCATGTACAACCCTTCTTTATGATGGTTCACTTCCTACCAGTCGCATGTAACTACCAACATGAGGACAGGTTGAATTCAGACTCGATCAACCATTATGTGAGACACATAAATGATGTATCGCTGATAAATGAGTAGATCACAATAAATCTAAAAGTCAATTCAACTGTAGATATACCTGTATAGAATGTGTGAGAATTAAAATTTTGGCATAGCTCATTTGGACCTCCCATCGAGTTTTACTTGAGATTAGATGGCTAAACTTTCAAGGTTGTATACACGAACATTGTCAAATTGCAATAATTCATGAAGATGTGTCATTTTCTGCACATTGTAATAAATCTTTCAAATGTGAAAGGGCTATTGTAATGTTTTAAAAAAAAAATTAATTGACACAAAAAAAAAAAAATAAAACAAAGGAACAAATACATTAGAACACAGAAAGGTCAATACGCTCACTACGAAAATCTTGAGCATGTGTTGTTTTTTTCCTTTTCGTGGATTGTTCATGTGGTTTTGCCTTGAAAAATTGGCTTTTTTTCTTAAATAATTGCAACCAAAAGTTTCACAAAGAATAAATAAATAGGAAAATGCGCTTCATCTACTGAAACGTGTAACTATATCAACCATTTTCGCCCCACATCTAAACGTGCGCTTTAATAAGTATTGGTCAAAGGGTAAAATGGTAAATTTAGTCATTCATCAAGTCAAATCTCGCACAATCCTAAAACCGAAACACGAACGTTTCATTATTTATAAATCCACAACTCCTCGTACTCGGCCTCTCGCCAATCTTATCTTCCCACCATCAGACTATCCCTCTATATCTCGTACAAAGCATCCCTTAGCCACCAACCACCTGTTATTCACCACCGTCATCTCTAGAAATAATATCCACCACTCCAAGTAAACTCTCTTTTTCAGACAAGATTTTGGAAACTTTAGTATCTTTTTTAATCTTTTTAAAAGTGTGTCTATGTGAGAGTAAGGTTTCAACCTTTCACGTGAGTGTTTCTTATATTAGTTTGTGTATGACCAATTTTTTCTATGTCAACTTATTTAGTGTGTGTGTGGCTCATGGTCTATTGTCATTATTAATTTTCTATATGTAATTAATATAGTTGGTGTTTGTATACTACACTTTTTTACGTGTAGTATGTATATTATATACATATGTACAATTTTGTGATTTATGTACATATATAAACTAAAACATAATGTAGTATATGCATAGATATTCATATAAATTGGTGATATATATATATAAATAAATACATAAATCTGTACATATAACCAATTTATATACCTTTTTATATATATGTATTATTTCTAATTTTATGTGCTATATAATTGATATCTAACTTTAATTATTTAATTATCTTGTATTGGACAAATCAAAAAAATATGGCAAAAACCTTATTTTTGATCACATAATTTAGCTTTTGTTCATCTAAAATACTATTGATGATTGTAAACTCTCAATAAATACTATTTATCTTTTGCATGTTTTTCCTGAATTAGTTGTTCTCCACGTTGTTTTCTAATCATATGACAAAAAAATCACAATATTTTTAATGTCAAAATCACAAATTACATATGTGTGCTAATGGGACAATTATTCGTTCCACTCAAGACTTAACAACTATTTACATGACTAGCATACTTTGTAGCTAAAATATTAATTAATAAGAAGTTATAACGGTAAATTAAGAAAATAAAAGACAAAGATTAAATTAGAGAAAATAAAAATTAAATGTTTGACTAAAATGAAAATTACCAAAGAAAAAGGGCAAGCATTGTTTAATTATAAGATATGTCTTGGGTTTAATTTTATTATTCATTCATATATTTTTGTATATAAATGTATAATTTTGTATAATTTATATATACAAGTTCAACCGCTTGGTTTTCTATTTGAGATTGTGATAGGAATGATATTCAATCTACTAGATTATTATGTTTTTAAATCATACAATATTTGTTTTTTATCAATCTCACATTTATTTATTTTCATGCTGTATATCTCAATTTTATAAATGTGGGATTGATGCGTGTATGTAATTATTAGTTCATGTGGATGTGTGTTGTTGTGGTGAATGTAATAAAAATTGGTTTTCATACAAACAAGTGAACATTTTTGGATGTTGAATGTCATAAAAGATACTCATTGGTCTAATAAGATAATCCAAATGTATTCAAATAAGTAGTAATAAAACATGTCATAAAATGTGTCATTGGATGCTTATAATACTGTAGTGAGTTGTTTCTTTTCTTCAAGTATAGATACACAACTTAAGTTGATTCCACAATTTTTAACGTATGTGAATTACGTAGTATTTTATTGTTTTGACCAGACATTATATTTTACCTATTTTATTCATTGATGAAAATTGATTTCTAATTCAAATGCTAAAGTGTGTGCAAGGGCCGTAAGTGTAATTGTTTCAATTAATGATAAATTATTTATGACCATGATGCATCTCATCACATTGCAAGTTATTCAGAGCTTTACCTTTCTTATTTATTCCTGAGCCAACTCTCTCCTATTAGTTGTGATCATTATGAATATATTCTTGATTATATATAGTAACCATGCTGGATGTATCCTAGTGAAACCCATGCTAGCCATTTACCTATATGCTCAAGATTATTATTCGGTTGCTCCAAATATATGTTCTCTTTATAATTAAGAAAATTAAATTATTTGTATAAAAAGTATTAAGTAAATAAAAATATATCCTAGAAATGAAAACAATACCTTTTCTTTAAAATGCTAAAAAAAAAAATAGGGGTGATAATCCTAGCAGATTTAACCATGCCTTCATCAATTTATTTGTCAAGAGAGTTATAAATTAATTATATCATATCTGTATCGTAGTTATTGTTATAGATCTTAGCTTTAAATATAACTTCTTCTTGTTTGCAAGTGAGATTATCGTACACAATTTGTTGCTTTTTACTTTCTTTAATAGCTAAACAGGAAAAAGGAAAAGAAAAGTGACAATTCAGTGATTTATTAAAATAGAAAAAATAAAACTATACCAGTTAGTATCATTAATGAAATATATAATAACTATCATAAGTTTTAATGCACTGTATTGAATGTGTACGAGTGATTCTCTTTCAAAATCAAATCGATTAAGAAATAAAATATAATTACCCGATAAATAATATTAACTAGATTAATGCAACTAAATTAGAATTTTAGAATTTTTGCTAAATAAATTATAATCTCATATTAAATTCATGATAAATGAAAAATATTTATTGGTTTTTAGCTTACTACTGTTCAAAGTGTAGACGAATGGTGAAAAAAAAGTAAAGTTGAAAATAATATGCTACTTAATTGAGAAAGAAGTGGCAAGAAAAAAAAGATATAAAATTTATTAAATTAGTATAAATGGTACAAAAAAAGTAGGAAATTCCAACTAATAAATTCTTAGGACCTATAAAGTAGGGGAAAGGAAAAAAAAATCCAACTATTAAATTTTTGCTTACATGGCAATATATGTGGCAATGTGAGAAATACTTTTGAAAGAATAATAGTTTGGGAATTAACTCTAATTCGAATAATGATTTGGAAAAAAAATCCTTAGAAGCCACCATATCATGAATATCTAAAGACGCAATTGTAAAATCATTTAATCGGAATAGATATCTTCATTCGTTTTAAGTTGGTAACTGATTATTCTGATAATTATATAAAAATTCATTAAAAGAAATAACAAGAGTTAGGGTTCTAAATTCATAAGTGTCCTATATCTGATGATCTCAACTTAAGCAAATTTATATATTTTTAGGATTAATATGCCGTGAACTTAAAATTGTATAACATGAATTTAATCAACGTACCTTACACGACAATTAAACTGATGATAGATCAATAAAGATACTTATAAGAATTAACACCATTGGCTAAATCCTCCTCTCCATGTCACACTAAATATTAATAGCTTTCAATAAGACAAATAATTATTAGAATATAGAGCGAAAGGAAACCTAGCCAAATATATAGTATAATACTAGGGCATCTTATCAAGGACTTTCTATGATTGTTTTTGCACCAGCTGTTAGACCAAGTGTATCTTAAAAATCTTAACAATAGTGGGTCAACAACAAAATAGACTCTATAAGTTAATGTCTCATACACCATATTAATTTAGTCCATTTTAACAAAACTCAAAATATCCAATTAACAGAAGTTGAATTAAGAATCAAGCACTCCAACATTTTCCCCGGGAGCATTTCTTCTAGTTTAAAGTACTTTAATTTTTTGAGAGGGGAAAAAAAAAAGACTTGCCACGAATTCCTTGTGAATGAAGATGAAAAGGCAATATGCCGAAACAAGCAACTAAAACGAAAATGAGAAAAAAATATCAGGAAAGTCTAATTTTAAGCACCACATATTCTCAGGGGCAAAGACAAACAAAGTTCATGTGCACCTTAATCCTGTTAATATGGAACTTGTCCCCACACAATATGATATTGTATCATGCATGTCCAACGTATATATTTTTCTTTTTTTTGTTTTGAGATTTATTTGGAATCTAATATCTCTTATCGTAGTTTCCATATGAAAGATCTGCAATTAGCTGAGTTCACGTTATTGTACGTGTTTTCCAATTTTGTTTTGCGTTTCCTTCATTTTTCCTTATGAGTTATATATATAGGGAATATTGTCATTTTTATCCGTTATGTTTGGAGGTGTACGTTTTTTGCCCGTTAAGTATTCACTTTGTAATTTTGGTCCTATATGTTTTGAAAATATTGTAATTTCGGTCCGATTTTATTGGAATCCGTCGAAACTCGCTGACGCGAAGTCACAATTTTATGCACCACGTCAGCAATTTCTAATGAATTCCGATGATATTGGACTAATATTGCAATTTTTTAAAACATATAGGATCAAAATTGTAGAGGGGCATACTTAACAGGGTAAAGAATATATACTCCCAAACATAACGGACGAAAATGAAAATTATCCTATATATATATTTATTGACTTAAATGCATGCTACTTAGAATGTTTTTTGCATTTGACTTGAATTCTTAAATAAGGAGATCATGTTGACAAAAGTATGAAAGCATAATAATTGTGTATTATTACTTAGAAAATCAACTGTGTTCATTTCCCTAAGTGTTTTCAGTTCTTAAGAAGTGTAACTGTTAGGACTGCAGCGACGGTGGAATAATAGGGTGGTGGCGACAAAAATTTCACAATACTAGTTATATAAAACTAACAATAGTACAATACTAAAATTATCACATTTATATACATATATATATATATATATTAAATCGTACGTAATAGCTTTAACTTTATCATTTATAATGATAATTAGACGAAAATATTTAATTTTATCATTAAATGATCTAACAGTGGTTAGATTTAGAACTTAAAATTGTAATTTTATAGAGTCAGTTACACTCTTATACTGAAAACTTAGTGATAGAAAGAAAATTAACTAAAATTGCTACGACTGATGTCTTTAAACAAAACAAACGTATAATTGATAACAAAACAACATTGCTAAAATTTTAACCCTCTAAAGATGATGAATATTTGTTTTTTTTTTATTACATTTTGTAATAATTTAGTCTTACAGCCAAATTAAATTAAGTTAGTGGCTCCGTGCATGGCATCGATCGTCCACCACTGCACATGGGTTCTATCCATTTTCCTATCCAAGCTCGTGTCATGTCTTGATTGGTTACTCCTTTCATCCAAGATACAGCTAAGCTTGAAAGCATTTAGCTTTTGAAGAATTTAAAATTTTGTCAATATACGGGCAAGGTCATCTGAGATAAGATATTGAGGATTTGAGGTGAGAATTGTTGGAGATTAATTCAACTAATTTTTTGTATGGTTTATCAAAATGTTACACCTTCTGGTAAATGAAAACCTTATACATATGCCAATCAAAACCTTATACATATGCCAATCATAGCAACAATAAAACCGAAATTGTCGAACAAGCAATGAGATCAATTTGAGGAAACTAGTATAACATCGACGTTTCGGTTGCTTCCTTGTCTGCAACAAACAATACATAAATAATACGAAATAATTTTACATGATCAAATGGGCTTGAACAATGGCAAACATTAACTAGTCCAACAAAACAAAAGAACAAGAAACTTAAACTAAGGAGAGGAGGCAACAAGGAATAATGAAACGAAACTCGTGCGAACTCGACATCCTCTTATGTCTCTCCAATTCTGGGATCAATATTTTAGCCAGAAACCTGTATACATACCAAAAAACGTAAAACATCATACAATTGCTTCAAGAAGTCTATTGATCTTAAATAGTTAATATGTAATTATATACTACTACAAATCAGGCATTTAGCTAGCTGTTTTATCTTTTCTACTGTATGTATATTTATGGATATTAATTTAGCAAGGCCTCATTAATTAATTAGATACTTAAACTTGTCGTTGGCAGCTAGTTATGCAATTACATTGTTACAAAGTATAAATACTTAACTAGAATCTAGAGAGAGCAGGTGAAACCAGAAGGCGGTGTCTTTCCACAAGTGACAAGGAGCTGAAGAGCAAGAGGGACATAGATATTGAGATTGAGGGCCTTGATCTTAAGAGTAGTGCACAAGCACACTGCAGCTTCAACCCCCAAAAGCCCTGAAATTACAGGGCAGCACTGATTATCAGTAGCGCCTCCCACTCCAAGCCCCCCAAGAAGATCCACACATGCAAAAAGCTTAAGTGTGTCAATGGGACAGGTCGCCTTAGCTGGTGGGGATCCGCAGGCTTTTCCTGTGGGTGGATTGAGCACAGGAGAGATGGTAACCGGCGGCAGAGGCAAGTTAGGCACTGTAACTGGAGGCACGGGCAAGTTAGGAACAGTAACTGGAGGCACAGGCACAGGCACAGGCAAGTTAGGAACAGTAACTGGAGGCACAGGCACAGGCAAGTTAGGGACTGTGACAGGTGGAACAGGTAATTCAGGCACAGTAACTGGTGGCACTGGCAAGTTAGGGGCTGCCACTGGTGGGAGGGGCAATTTAGGGACGGTTACTGGTGGCAATGGCAATTTAGGCACGGCCACTGGTGGTAGGGCGACGGGTGGCACCGGCAATTTAGGGACTGTGACTGGTGGCACGGGTAGTTTAGGCAATGTTACTGGCGGTACCGGCAGTTTGGGCACTGTAACTGGAGGCACTGGTAAATTAGGAACGTTAACAGGAGGCACAGGCAATGTAGGTGCAGAAACAGGAGGAGTGTTACTGGCGGGGGGCGTAACAGAGGGGGCCTTGGGAGAGGGGGTCTTGGGATGGGGCTTGGAGCAGTACCCACAATCATTTTCTTCAATGGGAATTGCTGAGGAAAAGGAGAGCATAGAAATGAGGAGAAATGCTAAAATCTTAGAGGACTCCATGGTGGTTCCTCTCTTGTAACAAAAGTATGATTGGTGCAAAGTGCAAACTACTGTTGTGGCATTGAGTTGTTATATAAGAACAGTGAGTGGTGCAATAATACAAACAAAACCCTAAAACCAAAGCATGTGAAGAACAGAGTGGCTGCTGCCAAAATATGCTAGTTGTCAACTACCATGCGAATTCCGTCCTTTTCCGAACTTTTGCTTTAACCCACAAATGTGGTTCGAGTTGCTAACGAGCTTAATCTCTTCAATAGTTGAGTGGAACTAAACCTGTAATTGTTAATTGTATGTATGAATCATTACCTTGATGAACCATAACGCAGGATATAAATAAAGAATTTTGTTGCGAACCGTTCAAATATATAGGCTTAATTGTTCCTTGTTCAATATTAAAGACATGAAGATCATCGAAGATCCAATTAATTATCCCTATTTTTAAACAACTTAAAAAGCATATGTATATCATAAAACTATTAAAAAATATTTCAATTATGCACCTATTATAGCATTTTAAAAAGGCGACTTAATAAGTTATACAAAATTTAATTAGAATATATTTTTAGTGACACTATTAAATATCAAAATAGGTTATTCCTAAACTAACATACAAGCACTTTACCTAGTGTCTAGAAATCAAAATTTTACTTGGGGGCATTAGGTCAAGTTTCACGTATTTAAATGTAGTAATATAATTTATTTTTTCATTTCATAATGTCACATAAAACATATTATAGTTAAAATATTGATAGTTTATTGAAATTCAATTTGATGAAAAGTTACAATTAATGTATCATTAAGACACTTTTTTAAAATGTGACATGTTGTATGTATCACATTAAGTCGTTTTTATAGCAATATTATAATTTTTTTAATAGTTTTCTAGGTTTTCGGAAAATTGATATAATTGAAATATTCCTTCAATAATATTATTTTTAAAAACTATTATATGTAAATTGTTAATATTATAAATATATATTAAAAAAACAACTTTAGCGTAGCACTGAACACATTATGTGACACCCTCCTCGCTAGGGCCATCCTATGCAAGTGAGCTCACTTAATGGGCTTGTTGAGTACCAGTTTTTTCAATCGGTACCCCCAATACTTTCCCAATAACAAAATCGAGATAGGATTAAAATTCAATTAACTTACATAGAACTGTGGGGTAATACAATATCCAAGTACAACATTTTATGTAGTGATTTTCCAAACTAGGTTGAGCTAATCTCTTATACAGGATAAAGAACTATACACTAATGACTCGTACTACACCAATCGCCTTAACCAGGTCCCCACAAACTATTTTCTTGAAACTAGGCAACGAACAGAAAGAATTCGGATAGTAAATACAAATAACTTAATGAGGCTGGGCATAAATATGCATAAAATTTTAACAGAAACAAGACTCATAAAACATTAAAATATTAAAATATAATGTAGTGTAGAACATGTATTTCAGTAACATAATATCAAAACTGAACAATATCGATAGTGAGCCATGAACATTGTCTCCAACCTTATGACTACCCAAAACAATAAAATATCATAAAATCCTTATGCCTCCCGTTTATGTCAAGGAGCGACATTGACAACGGTAAACGGTAGGTGTACCATGTGCCCGTGCAATACACCGAACCAATCCCTACTACAGTTAACCTCCAGCTGTGTGTAGGATTCAGGTCCTGCGATATGGTATCATATATAAGAAGGAATCTATCGTCGCTCTATTCCACCTGATGTATCCCTCTTCATTGTACCAAAACCTGACTCTCCCAAGGGAGTCTCCAAGTGTGTCAATCATTTAATAAAGAGTACATTATGACTCATAACTTTTCAATAAAGCAATAGCTTGTTTCAACACTAGTGATGCATAAAAACATAATTAAAACATAATATCCCAAGGGTGCCAATAATTCATTTTGAAATAGATATAACTGACAATATTAGAAATACGATACTTTTCGAGTATAACTTGACTTATAGTCTGAAAAATATTTTGTCAAAACGTAAAGAGTAAGATATAATTTTAAAAGATTCGGATAACATAAATCAGACATGGTAAGCCATACGAAGATATTTATTATATATAGTTCAATGTCCCAACAAAAAAGGTAAAAGGCACTCACCTTAGAGGTTTATTGTCTCACCAAATTTATGGATTAGATTGGCTATGTCGACTAAAGTTTGCTGCCCAAGTTTGCATTAACGACTAAGGTTAGAATATTATACAGTAATTGCTCAAAACTAGTAGGTATTAGTTAGGGCATATCATGACTAATTAGGGGTAATATGAAGTAATATGAATGTAACATGTAACCTAGGGGTGATAAAGTAATTAACTTGTACTTTAACAATTACTTTAGGAAAATATTATGCACAAGCACATGAATAGGCAACATTTATGCATAGGTATTAGGTGCATATTTATAGTTTTAAAAATAAATTCATGTACGTATATGCATATAGTTTAAAAGAACAATCCTAGTTTTCCAAATATGTATGCATATACATGAGCATATAGACAAGCATTAAGTTGCTATACTTATGCATAACTAAAACATGTATATGAATATTTCATAAACTAACTAAACATAAATATATGAATATCTAGGCATGAAGTAACTACTTAAAATGAGATGAAATTATATCTATAATGTGTAGGGAGTCTAGGGTTTTTTTTTTTTTTTTAGAAAATCGGCATGTAGCCGTAGGGTCTTATACAGGGTCCCCCCTTATCATTAATAAAAATTTAGATGGCAACAGTACAAAGTCAGAGCAATGCAATCAAAAGCAAAGCAAGCTAAACAACCACACTAATGAACATTATCATCTAATCTTTGTAAACCTCAAGTAAGGAAAACAAGCCCTATCTAACTGCCAAATTCCATGCAGTATGCCTAGTAAAGTGTGTGCTGTGAATGTAGTACTCTGCAAGTGCTTACAGGCCTAATTAGCCAAACCATCAGCAAGCGTATTCCCTTCGCGATAGATATGTGTGAGGGAAGAGGCAACTCGTTTCAGCATCTGATTAATACACATCTGTTCATGGATCAAGTGCCACGCACACTGCCCGTCCATGCGAAGCAGTAGCAAAGATGTCTTCGAATCATCCTCAACACATGCGTGAATTGGTGAGTGAGACAATATTCTAAACCAATCCATATCGCCATCATTTCTGCTGCAACATTGGTCTGTTCACCAAGGTATTCAGCCTTAGCCCACAAAATCTGCCGTTGATAATCTCGAATCACAGCACCAGCCCCAGCTGTCCTGGTGTTTCCCTTGGATGCCCCATCAGTGTTCAATTTGACCTAAGGAACTCGTGGAGTCCTCCAATAAATGGTGACCAAGGATGTGCGCACCTGCTCATAAATCTGGATAATCCATGCAGTAGCCACCTGCTTGTCTTGGCGCCACCAACTAGCCTTGAGCAACCCAGCGGCATCCAGAGCCTGAATCTGCAGCTTTACTCTAAGGATAATCCAGACTGCTGAGAAGAGGCCATTACGATGCTTACAGTCATTGTGTTCGCCCCATATATACCAAAGAATAAAGAGAGGCAATAGCACCCGAATGTGATGTTGACGTCCACCACACGAGGTCTTCTAATATAAAATCATAGTCCGGCAATCATCGACAATGGGAGCTTCAATCCGAAACAACTTGAAAAAATAAATCCAAACCTGTACCGCTCCTTCACCGTGCAGAAATAAATGTGGAATGTCCTCACCATAGGGCTGCTTGTAGCAGAAACAGCGAGAAGCAAGATTGATCCCACGTTATTGTAGCCGCAAATCCACCGGGAGCCAAGCATGCAATAATCGCCAGATAAAGATAGAAATTAAGGGGAGAACACAACGGCTCCAAAGAAGAGCAAATGGTCGACTAGGCTCAAAGAGATCTGTGATTTGCTGCCATGCCGAGGTTGTAGAAAACTGCCCATTAGTAGTTAAACACCATCGGGGTTGATCATCCACTCCCAATAATGGTACAGCAGTAACAAGATCTTTAGGAATAACAACAAGGATAGCCTCCTCTCTCCACTTCTTATCATGTATCATGCTGCTCACCAGTAGTGGAAACGGATCAGTAGCATTAGGGAAAATCTCGCACAGCCGACCCAAAGAACACCAACGATCCAACTAAACATCTACATTCCCAACGCCAATAAGCCAAGCTATATCAGGCTCAACATCATCTCTTATGGGGCATAATCTCTTCCAAGTTAGAGAGTTCCGTGGTTGAGGACGGACCAAAGAACAGTGAGTTTTCCTAACATATTTAAAGAGAAGGTACCTTGCCCAAAGCGACCGCCGAACCCCAAACTTCCACCAAAGTTTTCCAAGTGAAACATTACTAGAAAAACAGCTAATAGCCAAGGATTTTAGCCACGGAAAAAATTCGTTTCTAATCCACGGATTAGACACGGATTTTAAAAAAAAATGAAAAAAACTTAGCCACAGCCTGGCTGTGGCTATTTTTGGTGGCTAAAATTGGCGCGAAATTTGCCGCCAATTTTTAGCCACGGATTGCCATGACCAATCCGTTGCTAATTTAGCCACGGTCAGGCTATGGGTAGGCCGTGGCTAAGAATCCGTGGCCAAGTTTTTTTTTTTTTTTTTGGCACTAAGTATGGTTTGAACTATTGACTTCTTAATTGAAGTTAGAACATTAAACCGCTACACCACTTTAACTTTTTATTTAATAATTAGTTTTTATTATACTTAAATAATTTATGTATATTATATATATTTTGATATATATATATAATAAATGATTCGATATATTACATACATATAAGATTAGATATACTTATATACATGTGTATTTATATATAATTAGATGTATATATATCAGATATATATGTACATATATAACATATATTAGATATATAATACACTGATATATATTTATATAGATGATTGATATATTTTAATGTTTATTTCAATATCAATTCTAATGACGAATGATCGTTTCAATTATTTGACGATATTATAATAGTCTATTGAGTTAATATACAACTTAACTTTCATAATTATTGCTTTAGATTTAATTTACCATTTTATTATAATATCACAATAGACGTAATGGATTATATTACATATATAAGTATACTCCTAATCAGTCCATTTCATCGTTTATTGTCAATTGTTTATATATAAGAGTTAATTATCTGGTTTCGAAAGTTTATAATTGATCAATTGTCATAACTTATATTATAGTTTTATTAATAATTCAACAACGTATAATTGTTATTGATAATTTACAATATTTAAGTGTAAAATAATTAGGCTAATAAGGCTAAAGGGGTTTAGCCACGATTTGGCCGTGGCTATTAGCCACGGGCTAGCCACCCTTAGCTAATAGCCACGGCCTGACCTTGGCTAAATAAGCCATGGGCTAGCTAATTTAGCCACGGCTTGACCATGGCTAATAGCCACGATCAGACTATGGCTAGCTCATGGCTAGCTTATGGCTAATAGCTACGGGTTTTATTTTTTATTTATTTATTTATTTTTTTAGATTAGCCACGGTCTGGTTGTGACGACCCGGTAATCTGTAATATTTAAATAATTGATTTAAAATCTTTTGCTTCTTGTAAATGTTATTATTACTTGTTGTTTTCAAATTTTCGTCTGCTTTTGCGATTAACTTACAATTTGAACGGTAAAGTGTCAATTTTCGAACTTTCTATGCCCTAAATTGCAATTTTCAAAAATATAACTAAAATATTCTTAATTTCTGAGAAATATACATATAATTTCAGATTTATAAACATTAAATTTCATAATTTTGGAATTTTTCTAAATTAATTATGAATTTTCGGATTTTATGCCCAAAAACCCTAATTTTATGCCCTAAAACCCTAATTTTGGTTTTTATAAAAATAATAAATACAAATTCGAATTTTTAATAAAATAAAGATATGATTTCAGATTTTATAAGATGAGGACAATCAAAATCAGATTTTATTAGATTTTATTTGATTTTATTTGATTTTGTGTTAATATTTTATTAAAATATCCTACACTAATATAAGATGAATTTCTTCTAGAAATTGTGCATTTGTGTGGTCTTCCATTCATCTAGATTCATGACTCATGGATTAGGGTTACACCAAGGCTAGAATAGAGGAGGGAGGTGGAAGATTTCATTTAATTTGGCATTTAATTCTATGCCTAGTTGGGAGATTTGCATTAAATGGAAAGATTTGCATTTATTAAACCTTGGTCCCCAAGTCTTGCCTTCTACCCTCATTCTCCACTATAAATAGGACCTCCCACACACTTCCCCATCCCCAAAAACGTCCTCACACATACACACACTATACTCTCTCTATTTTCTTCCACAAACACACAAATCCCGCCTAAAAACACACCCCCTCACTTACTCTACTCTCAACACCCAAAACACTTCTTATGTGTGACGACCCAGGTAATCCATGCTTTATTAATATTATTACTATGTACATACAAGAGTCTATTTAAACTCAGTACATATGAAACGCCAAAATCAATACAAGTTACATCGTATCACTAAACAACTTGCAAGCGACAAGTAAAAACCAAAGGCGAGTACGCAGCGGAATCTAACATCTTTCTTTCTAATAAAATGCCTCGAACGGTTCTTCTTCTTCCACAATTTCGGTCTCATCTAAAACATAATACATATTCAACATCAACACATGTTGAGTAGAAACACATACTTCAATTACATAAGGTGCTCGGGTGATAGTTGCACATAAAGCACACATTTTGCACTTTTCTACCTTTCGTCACCTAACAGTGACCCTTATGACTACCCATGCCGAATATACAACCAGCACATTTCTCCCGCCTGCCTTATCCTCCGGTGGTCGTATCCCGGGCATACGCCGAATATTTTCTTACGACCCTCTCTCTTGAGTAGAACACTCCGTCTACCCAAGGGGGGGATTAGGAGATGGAGGGAGTGTGAACTCTTAAAACCGGCTACTCAATAGTATGTTCCGGCGGAACACACCCAAACCACTCCGGCACATTTGGGCCCATTCACATAATATCACATAATCACATAATCATGGAAGTTTATGAAAAAATTGGTATATGTATAAAAAGTCTCATTTCTTTTAAGAAAAACAAATATGTGTATAAGTTTGATATGTTTAATAAGAAAATTAGTATACTTATGTAACTACGAACTTACTTTTAAACACTTTTTAAGATCAATATGTTTTCTTCTCAAAAATACCATTTTTGCAAGAAAATTAGTTTATATACTTAAAAACAACTACTTCGTATACATAAAGATAGTAAGATTTGTGATCTAACATATTTGCATAGATTTGCTAGCTAACAAGTTAACCATAACATATCTAATAAACCTTCCTAAGCACATCACAAACACAAAATACCTATCAAAGAGTAAATCAAGAGAGAATCCTAAGAACTAATCACACTTTATGAGCACAATAACAAGACAATCATTTCATCATGAATAAAGCATATAAACATGGAGCAAATATCTCTAAGCCCAAAAATTGGAGGGCATGTTTGGCAAAAGCTATCACTCAAGGCCAATCAAGCTTGTGTATTTTACATAGCTTGGCACAAGAGTATGGAAGCTTGCCTTGTAGGAAGATCCTACTCAAAAGAAGGAAAGAAAACACTTATGAAATCAAAGTAGGTTTCTACCTTAGTTTATACTTGAAAGGGGTATAAAGAAGAGTGAAAGGATGATGTTTGTGGAAGAAACTTGAGAGAGTATAGTGTGTGAAGGTGTGAGGACGTTTTTGGGGGTGGGGAAGTGTGTGGGAGGTCCTATTTATAGTGGAGAATGAGGATAGAAGCCAAGACTTGAGGACCAAGTTTTAATAAATGCAAATCTCCCTATTTAATGCAAATCTCCCAACTAGGCTTAAAATTAAATGCCTAATTAAATGAAATCTTCCACCTCCCTCATCTATTTCTAGCCTTGGTGTAACCCTAATCCATGAGTCATGAATCTAAATGATAGAAGACCACACAAGTGTATAAATTCTAGAAGAAATTCATCTTCTATTAGTGTAGGATATTTTAATAAAATACTAAAGGAAATCAACCAAAATCTGATTTTATTTTATTGCCATAATTGTATAAGATCTGAAATTATCTACTTGTTTTAGATAAAATTCGAATTTGCCTTTATTTTATTGTTAAAAACCTAAAATTAGGGTTTTAGGGCATAAAATTAGGGTTTTGGAGCATAAACTCCGAAAATTCATAATTAATTTAGAAAAATTCCAAAATTATGAAATTTAATCTTTATAAATCAAGAATTATATGTATACTTCCCAGAAATTACAAATGTTTTAGTTAAGTTTTCGAAAATTGCAATTTAGGACATAGAAAGTTCGAAAATTGTGTTCGAATGTCAAATTCCTCTAAAATTTGGAAAATCATGTAATTCATTCAAAAATTGATTTTCTCCATGCATAAAAGTATAGAATACTTAGTTATATTATTTTTGAAACTCATAAGTATTTAATAGATGAATTTTTCCAAGAGTGGTAATCGAAATTCAAAAATTGGCACTTTACCGTTCAAATTATAAATTGATCTAAAATTTGACTAAAATGTGAAAATGACATTTTCAAGAACATAAGACATTATATCAATTATGTAAATATTAAAGATTACCAGGTCGTCACATCCTCCCCTCCTTAGAAAATTTCGTCCTCGAAATTGGGTCCTATACTCAATCGAACAATTGTGGGTACTTTTCTTGCATTTCCTCCAATCGTTCCCACGTACTTTCTTCAATCCCATGGTATTTCCATAAAACACGTACTAACGGAATGATTTTGTTCCTCAGAGTACGCTCTTGGAAGTCTAAAATCCTAACCGGTTCTTCTACGTAGGTCAAGTCTGGGCCAATATCGAGAGACGCATGATTTACAACGTGAGAGGGATCAGGATGGTATTTCTTAAGCATAGAGACATGGAATACGTCATGCACTTCTGCTAGAGTCGGAGGTAAGGCTAATCGATAAGCAACCTTTCCCACTCTCGCTCGTATCTCAAAAGGTCCAATATAGCGGGGGTTTAACTTGCCCTTCCGTCCAAACCTTAGAACACCCTTTCTTGGTGAAACTT
>JAOWBU010000953.1:0-21551 GCA_026212405.1 Petrea volubilis
GGTGACATCCCGATTTTTGGTCTAACAACAATCTAAATCGGTTCTTTTCATATACATGCATGCTTACTAATATTACAGTGTTTGGTATGATCCTTCTTGTATATGTGAATTATGTGACGTGATAATACATGATTTTTCAAACTTTAAACGTATTTGACATTCTAACACAATTTTCGAAATCTTATGTCCTAAATTGTAATTTTTGAAAATATAACTAAAACATTTTAAAATTTCTGGAATATATACATATAATTTCATGATTTATAAAGATTATAATTTCATCATTTTGGAATTTTTCTAAATTATTATGAATTTTCGAATTTTAGGCCTTAAACCCTAATTTTTATGCCCTTTAAACCCTACGTTTTCGATTTTTACAAACATAAATAAGTATAAATTCGAAATTTAATAAATAAAGATATGATTTCAGATTTTATAATATTAGGTCAATAAATATCAGATTTTATTTGATTTTTTTGTTTATATTTTATTAAAATATCTGTATCTTATCTTATCCTATCATCTATCCTATCTTATCTTATCTTATCTTATCCTATCCAAATCTTATCAAATCTATCTTATCTTATCTTATCTTATCCTATCTTATCCTATATATCTATCTATCTATCCTATCTTATCCTATCTTATCTTATCTTATCCTATCCTATTATTTATCTTATCCTATCTTATCTTATCCTATCTTATCTTATCTTGTAAATTGACCTTATATTATAAAAATCCTATTTCTTGCCCTAAACTCTATAAAAGGGGGCCATTGTCTTCATTCTCCCCACACAAACCAAAAATCCCGCCTAAAATCACCCACCCACACACTCACTCCACTCTCAACACACAAAACACTCTCTATTTATAGCAAATCTTCCCCACCTATATATACATCAATAAACCTTCTTTTTTATACATATATACCTATTATCCTTCTATATACTCCCTTATTTCCCTCACATACTCTTGAAGGTAGAAACCTTGCTTAAACCCATAACTAAGAGTGTTATTCATGCTTACCTTGAGTAAAAGTTCTTGCTAAGGCATGCTTCAATGCTCTTGAGTAAAAGTTCTTGCTAAAAGCATGCTTCAATGCTCATGAGTAAAAGTTCTTGCCAAGCATGCTTCAATGCTCTTGGTTTAGTAGATTGTTTATTTTTAAAGTGATTTTCTTAAGTGATATTTCATGATTAACTTAGACATAAGTCTTATGTTACATGCTATTTTCTTGAATGCTATTCTTTTAATACTTGCTAGAAAGCATGTTTTTTTTTTAGTTGTAATTATGCTCTATGTTCATAAAATTAGGAATCAAGCATGCTTAGTTATCATTCCCAAAATATGGTTTTAATATGCTTTTATAATTTAAAATATGAGAATATGTTCCTTATGTTTTTATGTGAGATTATGTGAAAATGTACAATATTTTCTTAAAGTGGATACTAGGTATAAGTTAGCATCTTAATTTCTAAATTATGATTATATGAGTATGTGTTAGTTCGAGAATATAAGTAGTTAGGCTATTCTTTAAATAAAGATTACTAAGTAGTATCCTAATTATAGCTATTAATGTAAATTTTAGGAGGAAGTCAAGTGATCTAGCCGAAACAAACTATAAACTTGATAAACTCCTAGGTGAGTGCTTTGTCAATTCCTTTCTGGGGCTCTGAACTATACGATATAAATATTATTTGTATAGCCTACCTTATTGAATTTATGTCTATTAGATTTTCGTTCGGAAAATGTTTTCCATACATATAAGACAAGTTATTTCCAAAAATATGGCATTTTCTGATATTGCCAAGTTGTATCTGTCTCAAACTGATTTTTGACACCTTTGGGATATCATATTTTAATTGTATTCTATGTATCCCGGGTGTAAAAATGCTTATTGCTTGTTGACAAGTTGTGAGCCATATATGTCCTATTATATCCGTTACCCTTGGGGACGCCATTGGGAAGTTTGGGCCCAGGTACTTATAAGAGGAATTTTATCGGGCGGAACGGACCGTCGATGGAACCTTTTATATGATACCATTCCGTAAAATCAATTTCTACGTACAGCCGGAGGATGACTGTAGTAGGGATTGGAGCGATGTATTGCACGGACGCGTGATACATCTCCGTCTTGTTTGGTGTCGAGGTGGCTTCTCGACAAGGGAGGCATAAGGGTTTCTATTATGATTTATCTGTTTTGGGTAGTTATAAGGTTGGAGACTCCGTCTTGGGCTCACTGTTCGTATTACTCAGTTCAGTTATTATTATCAAGTTACATTTCACACTACGTGCACTTTATTATGGTTTAACTGTTTTGAGTCTCATTTTTCTATCAAATATATATCTATATATATGTGGCCTCACTAAGTCATTTGGACTTAACCCCTAGTTTCTTTCTGTTCATTGCCTCAGAATCAGAATAATGGGCGTGCATAGGATGGTTGCCGCTCCTCCAGTTGTTATATTAAGCTTCATTTCACTTTGTCTTGCTTTATAATCTGTAGTTTGCTACTTGATGCCACTAGTTGGCTATTTTGATGTTGTACTCGGTTGCTCTACTTGGTTGTACTAAACATAGTTATCTATATTATCCATGTTGCATATTTTACTCTACCTCCACTGCGTATTGTTAATTTAGGCGTTCGTACTGGGTGTGAATTTCAAAATTTGTGCTCAGTGCGATCGTCAGTGGTCTCCAACCGTATAGGAAGATCCTAGCGGGAGGGGTGCCACAGCGGTGGTATCAGAGCCTAGGTTTAGGTTATAACCATGTGTTATATATAGGTAAGCATGCATACATCTAGTCTTTCTTCTGACCAAATCACTATGTGTATATGTGCTCTGTTTGTGATTATCAAATATGCTATCGCATATTATATACTTGATGTAGTGAAGTTTTGTGCATAACTTATGTGATAATCATGTTTTGATAATTATTCCCTAGATTCGAATCCATAACACTTAGAATTTTGATGGCGCCACGAAAAGGAGCTACACGTACCCGCTTACACTCCCAACCGACACCAAAACAACTCACCCTACTGTAACACAACCCCAAGAAAATCCTCATCAAGGACCCACGACAAGGTTGGACCCAGAAGAAAATCATGTTCCAAACCAAGGAAATAATAGTGATATTCTGAGCCAAATGGTTGGAGTTTGGAGAGAAATTAGCCAACAAAATCAAAATCACCAGTCGGATGATAGGATGCTAGATCGCTTTCCTGCGCTTCAACCCACCAAAATTCTATGGGGAGCCTAACGATCAAAAGGCTGAATCCTGGGTAGCAGCAATTACCAAGATCTTTAAAGTTTTGCGCTGTAGTGAAAAGGAACAAGTGGAGTTCACCGTATTCCTGATAGAAGGAGCAGCCCACAACTGGTGGAAGCTCGTGGAACAAAGATGGAATGCCAACCAAACCCCTGTAACTTGGACAAATTTTCTGAAGGAGTTTTCTGATAAATTTATACCCCAAGTAGTTCGGGATGCAAGAGAGAAAGAATTTATGGATTTGATTCAAGGGATCCTTACTGTTGCGGAATATGAGGCCAAATTCGCTCGTTTGGTACAGTATGCGCCACATATAATGAATGATTGAAAGGAGAAAAAACCAAACGATTCATCCAAGGTTTGCGGCCTGAAGTCCGATGGGCGTTAATGGCGACCGACATTGAGGAATATACACAGGCTGTCAGTAAGTCCATGGTTGTTGAGGCAGAAATTCGGGAAATCAAACAAATAACTAACAAGGTGAGCAAGAATAAGGTGCCTAGTCCGGGGGGTGGAGGACAACTCAGACAAGCCAATGCAAGAAACAATAAGCGCCCCCGCATTGAAGGAAATCAAAATGTTAACCAACTTGGAGGCAGGGAAAGAATTGGATGCAACTATTGTGGACATCCTAGCCACGTAGAGGCAAACTGTTGGAAAAAGAATGGAAAATGTGTAGCAAGCGGTAGTGATCAACACATGATTAAAGAGTGCCCGAAAGCCCGAAACCCTAATATCCTTGGTTCAACTCAAGAAGGAAGGACCCAAGTTCCACCTGCCGGAAGGCCAAAAGTAAAAGCTAGAGCTTACGCTCTAGAGGCAGATGAAGGACCCGATCCAACTGCAGTAGTGGAAGGTACGGCTCAAATTTTAAACACTTCTATGAAAATATTGTATGATCCTGGAGCTACTCATTCTTTCGTATCTATGGAATCTGTGAATCGATTGGGGTTATTACTAGAACCTTTACCTTATAATTTTGAAGTTAGCGCCCCCTTAGGATCTAGTTATCTTACTAATCGGGTTCTAAAAGGATGTCCGATAAGAATTGAAGGAAAAACATATCCCGCTGACTTAATAGAGCTTCCTATTCAAAACTATGATATAATCCTTGGGATGGATTGGTTGTATCAACATCAGGCCCAACTAAATTGTTTTGCTAAGAAGATTATTTTGGGAAGGGAAAATTCACCTATGTCACCAATCCCCCTTATTTCATCCAAAACCATATCTCTTATCTCCTTCGTTGAAGCAAAGAAGTGTATCAAGGAGGGAGCATTAGGATTCATTGCCTATTTGCTCAACAAACCGAAGGACCAAATAAAGATAGAGGAAGTTCCTGTTGTACAGGAATTCCAAGATGTGTTTCCAGAAAAATTGAATTCATTACCCCCTCAGAGAGAAATAGAATTTGTGATCGACACCATACCAGCGGCCGAACCTTATTCAAAAACACCATATCGAATGGCCCCAGCTGAACTGAAGGAGTTAAAGAAGCAACTTGAAGAATTGATAGAAAGCGGATATATTCGGCCGAGTACATCACCTTGGGGAGCGCCAGTGCTATTTGTTAAAAAGAAGGATGGGTCACTTCGGATGTGTATTGATTACCGGGAGTTAAATCGGATGACTGTCAAGAATAAATATCCACTCCCACACATAGAAGAACTATTTGACCTTCTACAAGGTTCACAAGTATATTCTAAATTGGATTTGAGACAAGGATATTATCAGCTTAGAGTTAAAGAGGAAGATATTCCTAAGACATCATTTAATACTCGATATGGGCACTTTGAATTTGTTGTTATGCCTTTTGGATTGACCAATGCACCAGCAGCTTTTATGGATATGATGCACCGGGTCTTCCGACCATATTTGGATCAGTTTGTGGTTATTTTCATTGATGACATCCTGGTATACTCAAGGACTCCAGAACTGCATGCGGAACACTTGCGAATTGTTCTACAGACATTACGAGAAAAGAAGTTATATGCAAAATTTAGTAAGTGCGACTTTTGGATAGAAAAAGTTACATTTTTAGGGCATATAATTTCCAAGACCGGAATTGAAGTCGATCCCTCCAAGGTGGAAGCTGTTAATAATTGGAAGCGTCCGAAGACTCCAACTGAAGTAAGAAGCTTTCTGGGTTTAGCAGGTTACTATCGACGATTCATACAAAATTTTTCAAAAATTGCAGAGCCGTTAACTCAACTGACTCGCAAGAATTCTCCCTGGAAATGGAATGAAAAGTGTGAAGCTAGTTTTCAAGAATTAAAAAGATGTTTAACCAGCGCCCCAGTACTGGCACTACCTGAAGGAAACGAAAATTTTGTTGCCTATACTAATGCATCTAGAGAAGGTTTGGGGCGTGTGTTAATGCAAAATGGGAAAGTGGTTGCTTATGCATCACGGAAGCTTCGTTCTCATGAATGTAATTATCCGACCCATGATTTGGAGTTGGCAGCCATTATATTTGCTTTGGCCAAGTGGAGACATTATCTGTATGGGACAACCTTTGAGGTGTATACAGATCACAAAAGCTTAAAGTACTTACCCACTCAGAAGGACCTCAACATGAGACAAAGAAGATGGCTGGAATTCTTGGAGGACTATGATTGTAAGATCCAATATCACCCCGGAAAAGCCAACGCAGTTGCCGATGCTCTTAGTAGAAAAGCCGGATTAGCACAATTAAGCAGTGGAATTGGGGTATCTAAAAATAATTGTACCATAAAGACTCATGCTCAAATAGCAGATCTAACTGTTCAATCGGAACTTGTCACCAAGATCCGGGAAAAGCAAGCAAAGGATAAGTGGAATCAGAAGCAAATTGCCCAGGTAGGGGAAAGTACAAATGAGAAATATGGGATTGATGATATGGGGATTTTACGTTACAAGGGCAGAATATGTATACCTGAAGAAATGAAAAAAGAGATTTTGGAAGAAGCTCACAAGACACCATATACCGTTCATCCAGGAGGAACAAAAATGTATCGAGATCTTAAACAGTATTATTGGTGGAATGGTATGAAGAGAGATATCTCAGACTTCGTAAGAAGATGTTTGACGTGTCAAAAGATCAAAGGCGAAAACCAAAAGCCGGGAGGAATGTTACAACCATTACCGATTCCAAAATGGAAATGGGATCAAGTTACTATGGATTTTCTAGTAGGATTACCTAAGGTAAGAGGTGGATATGATAGCATATGGGTAATCGTGGATAGGTTAACCAAGTCAGCACATTTTCTGCCTGTTAAAACGACTGATCGAGTAGAAACTTTAGCAGAACTTTACCACTGTGAGATCACGAGACTCCATGGCATTCCTACATGTATCATCTCAGACAGGGATCCTAAGTTCACATCTGGGCTATGGCAAAACATACAAAGGCATATGGGCACTAAATTACAATTCAGTACAGCTTCGCATCCACAAACGGATGGGCAGACAGAAAGATTGATAGCCTATTTGGAAGACATGTTGAGAATGTGCGTATTGGAATATTGTGACAGCTGGAATAAGCACTTGCCCTTGATTGAATTTGCTTATAACAATAGTTATCAAGCTTCAATACAGATGGCACCATATGAAGCTTTGTATGGAAGAAAGTGCCGATCACCACTATATTGGGACTTGGATGAATGGAGATGGACAAAGGATGGAATACATAGAGCAGTACGACCTGAACTCATCCAAGATGCAATTGACAAAGTGCAAATTATCAAACAAAAGATGAAGACTGCCCAGGATCGACAAAAGAGTTATGCGGACAAACGACGAAGAAAATTGGAGTTTGAAGTCGGGGATCGAGTATTCCTTAAAGTCTCTCCAAGGAAGGGATTTACAAGGATTGGTAAAGGAGGAAAATTGAATCCCAGGTATGTTGGACCATTTGAGATCATAGAGCGAATAGGAGAAGTTGCATATCGACTAGACTTACCACCTAGCCTAACAGGAATCCACAACGTGTTTCACGTATCTCAGCTCCGAAAATACTACCCTGATGAAACCCATATCCTTCCACCCGAAAACTTACCCCTTGAACCTAACCTTACCTATACAGAAAAACCTATTCGCATTTTAGACCGAAAGTTCCAAGAGTTAAGAAATCGGAAAATTCCACTCGTCAAGGTACTATGGCAAAACCATCAAGTTGAAGAGGCAACTTGGGAACCAGAAGAGAAAATACGTAAATGTTATCCGGAACTATTCAATCAGGTAAGAATCTGGGGACCAGATTCTTTTAAGGGGGGGAGAGTTGTGACATCCCGATTTTTGGTCTAACAACAATCTAAATCGGTTCTTTTCATATACATGCATGCTTACTAATATTTCATGTTTGGTATGATCCTTCTTTTATATGTGAATTATGTGACGTGATAATTACATGATTTTTCAAACTTTAAACGTATTTGACATTCTAACACAATTTTCGAAATCTTATGTCCTAAATTGTAATTTTTGAAAATATAACTAAAACATTTTAAATTTCTGGAAAATATACATATAATTTCAGATTTATAAAGATATAATTTCATCATTTTGGAATTTTTCTAAATTATTTATGAATTTTCGAATTTTAGGCCTTAAAACCCTAATTTTATGCCCTAAAACCCTAGTTTTCGATTTTTACAAACATAAATAAGTATAAATTCGAAATTTTAATAAAATAAAGATATGATTTCAGATTTTATAATATTAGGTCAATAAATATCAGATTTTATTTGATTTTTTGTTTATATTTTATTAAAATATCTTATCTTATCTTATCCTATCTTATCTTATCTTATCTTATCCTATCCAAATCTTATCATAATCTTATCTTATCTTATCTTATCTTATCCTATCTTATCCTATCTTATCCTATCTTATCTTATTCTATCTTATCCTATCTTATCTTATCTTATCCTATCCTATCTTATCTTATCTTATCCTATCTTATCTTATCCTATTTTATCCTATCTTATCTTGTAAATTGACCTTATATTATAAAAATCCTATTTCTTGCCCTAAACTCTATAAAAGGGGGCCATTGTCTTCATTCTCCCCCACACAAACCAAAAATCCCGCCTAAAATCACCCACCCACACTCACTCCACTCTCAACACACAAAACACTCTCTATTTATAGCAAATCTTCCCCACCTATATATACATCAATAAAACCTTCTTTTTTCATACATATATACCTATTATCCTTCTATATACTCCCTTATTTCCCTCACATACTCTTGAAGGTAGAAACCTTGCTTAAACCCATAACTAAGAGTGTTATTCATGCTTACCTTGAGTAAAAGTTCTTGCTAAGGCATGCTTCAATGCTCTTGAGTAAAAGTTCTTGCTAAAAGCATGCTTCAATGCTCATGAGTAAAAGTTCTTGCCAAGCATGCTTCAATGCTCTTGGTTTAGTAGATTGTTTATTTTTAAAGTGATTTTCTTAAGTTGATATTTCATGATTAACTTAGACATAAGTCTTATGTTACATGCTATTTTCTTGAATGCTATTCTTTTAATACTTGCTAGAAAGCATATTTTTTTTTAGTTGTAATTATGCTCTATGTTCATAAAATTAGGAATCAAGCATGCTTAGTTATCATTCCAAAATATGGTTTTAATATGCTTTTATAATTTAAAATATGAGAATATGTTCCTTATGTTTTTATGTGAGATTATGTGAAAATGTACAATATTTTCTTAAAGTGGATACTAGGTATAAGTTAGCATCTTAATTTCTAAATTATGATTATATGAGTATTGTGTTAGTTCGAGAATATAAGTAGTTAGGCTATTCTTTAAATAAAGATTACTAAGTAGTATCCTAATTATAGCTATTAATGTAAATTTTAGGAGGAAGTCAAGTGATCTAGCCGAAACAAATCTATAAACTTGATAAACTCCTAAGGTGAGTGCTTTGTCAATTCCTTTCTGGGGCTCTGAACTATACGATATAAATATTATTTGTATAGCCTACCTTATTGAATTTATGTTATTAGATTTTTCGGAAAATGTTTTCCATACATATAAGACAAGTTATTTCCAAAAATATTGCATTTTCTGATATTGCCAAGTTGTATCTGTCTCAAACTGATTTTTGACACCTTTGGGATATCATATTTTAATTGTATTTCTATGTATCCCGGGTGTAAAAATGCTTATTGCTTTGTTGACAAGTTGTGAGCCATATATGTCCTATTATATCCGTTTACCCTTGGGGACGCCCTTGGGAAGTTTGGGCCCAGGTACTTATAAGAGGAATTTTATCGGGCGGAACGGACCGTCGATGGAACCTTTTATATGATACCATTCCGTAAAATAAATTTCTACGTACAACCGGAGGATGACTGTAGTAGGGATTGGAGCGATGTATTGCACGGACGCGTGATACATCTCCGTCTTGTTTGGTGTCGAGGTGGCTTCTCGACAAGGGAGGCATAAGGGTTTCTATTATGATTTATCTGTTTTGGGTAGTTATAAGGTTGGAGACTCCGTCTTGGGCACACTGTTCGTATTACTCAGTTCAGTTATTATTATCAAGTTACATTTCACACTACGTGCACTTTATTATGGTTTAACTGTTTTGAGTCTCATTTTCTATCAAATATATATCTATATATATGTGGCCTCACTAAGTCATTTGGACTTAACCCCTAGTTTCTTTCTGTTCATTGCCTCAGAATCAGAATAATGGGCGTGCATAGGATGGTTGCCGCTCCTCCAGTTGTTATATTAAGCTTCATTTCACTTTGTCTTGCTTTATAATCTGTAGTTTGCTACTTGATGCCACTAGTTGGCTATTTTGATGTTGTACTCGGTTGCTCTACTTGGTTGTACTAAACATAGTTATCTATATTATCCATGTTGCATATTTTACTCTACCTCCACTGCGTATTGTTAATTTAGGCGTTCGTACTGGGTGTGAATTTCAAAATTTATGCTCAGTGCGATCGTCAGTGGTCTCCAACCGTATAGGAAGATCCTAGCGGGAGGGGTGCCACAGTATTGCGTCACTATATGTGGCAAACAAGGAGTATTATGTGATCTTACATGTTTATGTGCAATTTTCACACACTTGCACCTTATGTGATTGTGTAATAGTTCTACTCAACCGTTGTGTTGACACATTTTATGAATATTCTTTTAGGCAAGGATATTAGACGAGAGTGCGCAGCGGAAGACCACCAGGCATTACGACGTTTTACAGTTACTCTTTTTTATTATTTTATAAAATGTAACTTTTGTATTTTGGAAATATATTTATGTAAATTATTTATTGTCATAAAATAAAAAAGTATTTTTCCGGGTCGTGACATATTATGTATCGTATTCAGGCACAAGGAGGGATAAATTGAATTGGCGTTTTGTAATTAAAACCAGACCACGAAGTAGAGTAGCCAATCAACAAATTGTTACTGATGATTTGTTGCAAGAATCTTCACCCGTTGCGAATTTTGTGCTCGATAATGAACCTACGGGTGTTTTGGTAGATGCTGATAGTCCACTAGAAGAGGTGATGTTTGACAATAATACAATTCATAATGAACTTGAAGATGATGAGATACTAGAGGAAGCGAACGAGTATGACGATGATGAGGAGGATGAATTTGATGAGGAACTTGATGATGATGATGACGACGAAGGGGATGATGCGATTGAATACGGAGATGATGATGAAGATAAAGATGATGAATAGGATTTTTATTTTAATGGTTGATGTAGTTGATGGTTTCGATTCATTGTCATGAATTCTTCTGTGAAATGTTATTATATAGTTGATGCTTGTGAATTATTAATTTGTATTTATTCATAATTGATGTGTGATCTATTGTTGTACAGTTTGTTAACAATTTATTAAGTTTGTCAATTATTTGTTGAGAATTCTGAAACAGATGGCCGGGAGATTGAAAAAAGGCAAGGAGAAAGTATCGGACTCGGGGTCTAATCGGCATATGCCTCCACCGACCAATCTCAACATCCATTTAGGTAGTTCGAGATTAGATCCTCCATCCCCTGCCTTAGGGTCCGCCCCATCGACGCCGATGAATGAAGGTCGATCCACAGATATGTCTCAAAACAGTGATACCGGTGGCCATCAGCTTCTCATAATGCCACGAGGAAAAGAGTAAGTGAATTGATTTATATAAGTTTGCTTCTTATCAATAAACACATATATAGTCTATATATTTTATGTGCATTGCAATGTATAATATTGTTTTTCCACTTGTACAATAGGTTAGATCTCGAGGAGAAATGTGTCGAGGAGATCAGGCGGATAATTGAGAATGGTTTCAAGCGACCGTGGCCTACTTGGAAAAAGATCCCCCTACATGTTCGTGAGATGTGGTTTGCCCAGTTTAAGGTATGTCTATTTACTTAGCTTAAATGAAATTTGACTATTATTACAATTTGTTCGTATATAATTTTTTTTACTTGTTTTTTTTTAGAGAAAATTGTTTTGGCGGCCCAATCATTCGAGCCGGGTTTGGAAGAACTTCGAGCATAAGGGTTCGGAAATTTTGAAAAATAGATTGGCTAAAGCTCGTAGGGACAACCGTAGGCCCAATTGGAATGGTGAGAAATCTTGGGATGCTTTACGAGTCTTATGGGATAGCCCAGAGTTTCAGAGGATACGCGAGCAGAATAGGGCAAATTGAGCATCGACATGTGACGGAAGGGGATTCCCTGGCCATAAGGGAGGAGCCAGATCTCATTTAAGATGGCAAGATCATTTGGTAAGTAATTACTTTTCCTTGTAATTTATTTAATTAATTGAAGTAGTGTTGATTTTTACGATTTTATCTCATTACTATCCTTGTATTTTACTTCATTTTTATTGCAGACGGAGAAATATGGACGTCGGCCAATAGTAGACGAAACATTCACTACTAGAAAATTAGTCTTTTGTGACGCTCTATTATGACGCTTTTTGAAAAGCGTCTTAACAATTACTCTGTTGTGACACTTAGCGAAAATTGCATATCATTAGGTATAAATTATGGTCTTTTAGTTTTATATTTATCTATTAAATGAATATAAAGAGACACTTTTCAACACAGCGTCACAATAGGGCATATCTATTGTGATGAGTTTTACGAAGCGTCTTCATAATTTCTTTTTTTATTAGGAAAAGGAATTGGCGCTAAAATATTAACCCAAATAAGTTATAAGTTTCTTTTTTTTTAATTTGTTTTTATTTTAACCAAGCTTCTTCCCAGATTTTTTTTAGAGCTAAGGGTAGAGAGAGAATCCCTAATCCACAAAAGTCTCTTGTTCTTTCACGGCGGGTTTCTCTTCCGTGAGGGTTTCTCAAGCGAGTTGAGAGCAATCTCCTCAAGCGGGTATAGCAGGCTTTTCACTAGCTTCTCGTTCCAATCGTACTTATCTTCTGCAAGGTATGCATGTATATATATATATAAGTGTATTTACAATATAATCTCTATTTATGTATATTCTATAAAGAGAGAGACGGAAGATATGTAATCTGTATTTATATATATATATATCGAGAGAGAGAGAGAGAAGATATGTATACATAAATGTATATGTAACTATTCCATAGTTTGTATAGAGAGAACACACACACACACACGTGTGTATATATATATATATATAATATGTGAGTATTCTATAATCTATATTATGTGTGTATGATATACAAATATACAGTCCTTGTATATATATATATATATATATAATTTGTGTATATGTACTCCGTAAATTATTTATATATATTTATACTTTATAATCTTTAATATATGTGTGTGTGTGTGTATAAAGAGAGAGAGAGAGAGAGAGAGAGAGAGAGAGAGAGATATGATTATATATATATATACATCATCAAGTTAATTTGTAATGAGTTACTTGAACCCTTAACTTCCGTAAAAAGTGACTGTAAAATTTGAATTTTTAATAAAGGGTTTGAGTTGATAAAGTGAGAATTTGATCATGGATGATATTAGGTGTAACATGGATAGGGCCTCCAAGGGTAATAGTGGTGGGCACCCACGATATATATATATGTATATATACACACACACACACACATAGTTATAGAGAGAGGAAAGACATATCTTTTGAGTACTTTATAATGCATCCATACTATAACATGTAGTCTCCCCTATACCATTTAATCTGTTTGTATACACTCTATAGCCTACATCTATATTTATGATCTATAACCTTTAATCTATACCGGGGAATATTTATGCTCTATATATCTATTGTATAATCTGCCTGTATCTATATATCCGTGTGTTACTAAATAACTTACTCTATGCTTTCGGCTATATCATTGAACAGGTGAACTCTTTTCTTCATCATTAATCAAACTCCGAATCTAAGATTCTTGGATTTCTATCAGTAAACAAAAATATATAGTTACACTAAATTGTCTATATGGATAAAAGATGGATGGATCTCCCAAGGTCAACAAATGAATATCAGAATGGGTTGAAATATTTCTTGGATTTTGCATTTGCAAATTCAAATGGTGAGATGGTCTTGAGCCCTTGCAAGAAATGTAAATATTCCGTGTGTCAAAGAAGAAATATTGTAGAAGAACATCTGCTTTGGAATGGGTTTTTGAGTGGGTACACTAAATGGATACTACATGGAGAGTTGTCATCTAGTGGAACGCCAATAGTTTATGAATATGATGGTCAAAATGGGTCTAATAATATGCGAGGAATGTTATATGATGCATTTGGGATGCAAGATAAAGACAAAAATGTTGAAGGAATGCCAGGAGTTGAGCAAGCAGAAAGACCTTGCAGAGAAGCTGATAAATTTTATAAGCTTATGCAAGATGCAGAGCAAGAACTTTAGCCGGGGTGTCAAAAGTTTTCTAAACTTTATTTCATTGTATGTATGCTTCAAATTAAGTGTCTTGGTAATTGGAGTGATAATTCTGTTACCTTGATGCTTGATTTGTTAAGAGAGTCATTTCCAGAAGGTGTTCAACTACCTAAAATTACTATGAAACAAAGAAAATATTGAAAGATTTAGGAAAGAATTATAAGAAGATTGATGCATGTCGAAATGATTGTATGATATATTGGGGTGAAAATGAGGCGAAGAACAGATGTGATACTTGTAGTGAACTACGATGGATAACGTCTGCACCTGAACCAACTGATATTGAGTCCAATGTTTTGTCTACAAAATCTAAAGGGGTTAAAAAAGTTCCAGAACCTTTAAATCCTTTAGCATGAAAAAGTTAATTATTTGTCTTTATATTATAGGTTGCACATGTGGGAGAAGAATAGCAAGAGAGTTGCTTCATCAAGTTCATGTTTAATTAAGTCGATAGTTGGAGCTATTGTTACCTTTCAATGTTCAATACTTACTCATTTTGTTAACAACTTTAGAAAGTGGATTTGACATTGTTTATCTTTTCTTTATTATTATTTTCCTATTCCTATTTGTTAGAGTTGGATTAAGTTTTTTGTGTTTTGAAAGACTCGAAGTTGTAATACATTTAGTTAATTAGTACCATTTTGAAAATTGATAATGCAATAGGTTTTTTCATTTTCTATTGTCATTTCCCTTGGCAGTGTATTGTAGAAGGTGTTTTTTTTTGTAGCTTGGCTTATTGTTGATAATTGACCAATTTTAATTGCAAATAGAAAACTATAAATTGAAAAATGTGACAGTAAAATGTGTCACAAAAATTGATACTTTTGTGACACTTTAAAGTGTCATTATGTTGTCTTTTGAGACGCTTGTTTGTGTCATCTAATGATAGTTAATATATATGGGTTCTTGTTACGTGGCGGTGCAAAGCGTAACAAAATAATCATTTTTGAGATGCTCAGAAGCGTCACAACAGAGTAAAGCCTTTCTACTAAGACACCTTATTCCGTCTTAATAGATATCTTTTGAGACGCTTGTCAATACCACATATTTAGTTAGTTAGGGCAGTTAAGAACCTAAAACGTGGCGCTGAAAAGCGTCACAACACCTTTATTTATGTGACAACATAGACTGTCACTATAAACATAATATTGCAATGCTGTAAAGCGTCACAAAAAGATATTGCCACGCTCACCTATATGAAGCATTTATGGGGCGTCACAAAAGCATAAGCGTCACAAGATCGAGTTTTGATGATGGATTTAGGCTTCACAAAACATAGTTTTTCTAGTAGTGATTTGAGGTTCTCCATTATTCAATTGACGAGGATGGAACTGAGCATTATGTCGATGAGCGTGAAAAGACTACTTTGGTAGTTTTCTATTAATATTTATTGTCACTTATTATTACCAAAATGCTTTTATAACAATTATGTATGTTATTTTTTGCAGGAGAGCTTCAGAACAAATTATGGCGAAGCTTGTTCTCGAGCCGCCGAGAATGCACAGGGCAAACCTATTCAGCAACCCAACAAGTTGAAGGTAACATTCAAAAGTGTATTTATTAAATATATATACTTATTAAAATATATATATATATATATATACTTTATTAAAAATATATATATGTTATAGATTTGGAAGCAGACAGTCGGCGGTCCAAAGAAAGGTCGTTGGTATGGGGTTGCCGGTGGACCCTCTACCGTGACAGTTGAGTCTTCCGGCTCATGGACTGACTTAAATACTTGGGTTGACCCCAAGACAGAGGAGCTCACACAAAAGATAAGCGAGTTAGAGGAGAAGCACAGTCAGAAGCTGGCCGAGATGGAAGAAAAGCACAGTTGAGAGATCTCCGGCCTTCCGAAAATCGTGTCCCTAGTGGCGGCCAACCTAAAGAACTCACGCGTTGATTAGCTCCACGGAAAAAGAAGGGCTTACTTCGTCTACTCCTGTTGCTCGGGATGAAAATGAAGGCGACGATGACGAGACGAGGATGATGGAGACGATGAGATTCCGACATTTGATCTTTAAAAACTTTTATATATGTATTATTGTAGGAATTATTTTGTAGATTCATGTATTAACTAATAGAACAATATTAATTATTAATTATATTAATCTATGAATTATAGTATTACATTGATATACAGTTGTTAGTATTTAGGTTTGTTCGTATTATGAATTTTGCAAAAAATTGTAGCTTTTGGGGTGTATTAAAACAAATAAAATAGTGAAAAAGTCTGTACAGATAGCGACGGATTTTTCCATCGCTATTTTGAAAGTTTTAAAAATAAAAATTATGTGGCCAAAACTAATAAATTTTTATTTTTTTTATTTATCCGTGGCCGTATTAATTTATTTTATAAAATCGAAAATAAGGCCAGAATAAATCCGCAGCCAAACCCAACAAAATTTGTAAATTTTTTTATTATTTTTAAAAATCCTTAATATGTCTGTGGCAAACTAATAAAATTTTTAATTTTTTTTTATTATTGGCCACGGATTTACCCGTGGCCAATAATATAAAAATTGTAAATTTTTTTTTATAATCAGTGGCCATATTTTTATTTTTTAAAAAAATAAAAAATATGGCCACGGATTTATCCATGGCCAAGCTAATAAACATTTACAATTTTTATCATTATTGGCCACGGGTAAATCCGTGGCCAAGATGGAGAATAATCGTAGCCAATGTCTGTGACCAGTTTTAGCCACGCCATATTTGGCCACGGAATTGTCCGAGGCCAAATCCGTAGCCTCTTTTTTTGGCCACTGATTTTGGCCAAAATCCGTGGCCAACACCTTGTTTTCTAGTAGTGCCTTAGGAATCTCGTCAGCTTGATCTTAAGTTGATGGTCATCCCGACCTTAGACCAATCTTTGAGAATACCCTTGCACCCTTTAAGTAATCGAACAGAGCGTCTATGTTGGGTAGGGGATACTTGTTCATTATGGTAATCTTATTCAACTCCCGGTAGTCTATATAGAGTCTCATACTATTATTTTTCTTCTTAACAAACAACACCGATGCACCCCATGGGGAAACACTAGGTCTGATTTGTTATTTGTTAATTAGCTCTGGAGTTGAGACTTTATTCCCTTATTCTACAGGATCCTCCTATAGGGAGCCTTAGAGATCGAGGCTGAGCCTCGTACTAGTTTTATCTCACAACTCTATCTCCCTATCAGGAGGTGGTCTAGGTAGGTCTTCTGGAACACAAGTGCATAACTTCAATGAACTATCAGCTACTGCATTTATGTTCGCAACCTTTCTTCTTAGTTTCATTGATGCCCACCCAATCGATGCATCAATATCCCCTTGTGGAATAGCTTTCGAGCTTGAGTGGCAGATAGAATATGCCCTTTGTTCTCCTCGGTGGACACTTCACCTCGGGCTTTAAATAAGTAATTTTCCCTCCTCCAGCAGTAATAGTTTGACTAGTTGTACCCCTACAGTCTATATGGGCATAGTGACTTGCTAGCCAATCTATTCAAAGAATGGCATCGAAGTCCTTCATTTTAAGTTGGAATTAGATCCGCATTGAACTCATAGTCTCTTAAGGTTATAGGACAATTTGCATACACTAGTGATACTACTACCGTCTTATCTGTGGGCGTACCAGCCCTATAAGGTTCTACAAAGTTTCTTCCTGAATCATTTTGCTACGAATGAATATGCGGCTCCAAAATCAAATTAATGTGAAAGGAATATAAAAAGGGTCAATCTTAACCATAACTATCACATAATCTTCTGTGTTTTCCGCTTCTATCTTGGTCATCGCAAGCACCCTCACATACCTATGCACTGGTTGACCACAATAAAATGAGTGGTCCGATCTCCACCCATACCGGTCAGGGATTTCTATAGTAGTCTGTGCACATGCACTGGAGTTTTGAGATGTGGGGTCATTAGTTTGCCTGGGTCAAGTTTGCCTAACGAGGTTAGTGGGTCTTTTCCCATTTTCTTTCTTGGGAGGATAGCCTTGCGATGTTTCATCTGTTGCCATTGTTCGCCTCTTATGTCTGCTCGGTCCTGAACCAACCTGTGAGTAGTCATTGAAAACTATATACTTGGTAGATCCCAGGCCAAAGCGATTGGATTATAGTTCTTCAAACTTCTCAAGAGCGTGTGCATTTTCAGGAATGCGGTTACCATTACTACAGGCACATACTTCCCCAAATAGTGGAATTTACCCATATATTCCACAATAGACATCTCAGTCATCAAGGTAAGATTATCGAATTCAGCCATATTTTGTAGTTTGATAGCGGTAGGGAAGTAGTGATTGAGGAATATTTGGCTAAAATATTCCCAAGTTATTGGTCAAATTTCAGACAGCAGGGACGGTCAAATTCCTTTCCACTATTTACCCACTTTCTGACTAGAAACAGGACCATGACTCTAATTGTACTTCCTATGGTACTTCCATTAACTTCTTATGTTCTCAATTTATGAGCCACTCTTGAGTGGTTCTAGATCATGGTTCCCTTCGAAGGTTGGTACATGAGCTCTTCTAAGAGCTCATAATGGTACTTAGTTCCATAGGCTTGTTGTTCTCAGGGTTGATGTTTGGTGAGGGTGGTGGTTGATGGTCTTGCATTGCTTATGCTACCGCAATCACAATAGCGACAAGGTGGGGGATTTTAGCTGGTGTTGGTTGCAGGGCTTTCATTTCCTGCAACAGGGTGGTTTCGCATACGTTCTAAGCAGCTCTCCTCGTATTGTAGGCCATTTGAAAATAACCTTGGTTCTCCTTTCTCTTATATAATATATATATATATGTGTGTGGTGTGTGTGTGTGTGTGGCTATACCTAAATGTGTACAATTTACATGCTTCTATGTATGAGTGTTCATTATTTTCATACTTTATGGTACCTGTCCATTTAAGTGCAAACATGTATAGCTGTAGGATACATTCTTTTTTAGTTAATCGCCATACAACTATAAAATTCAAGAAATACATGGATACATAGATATATATATATACACGGTTTATAGAAGTATATATATACTTAGTCTTCATAGGATTTACTGGTAACTTTTCAAACTTTGTGCAAAACAAAAACCCCTAAGGTATAGGTAAATGTATTTTCTACCCCCCTAGAGTAGTATTTTCTTCTCTAATATGAATAATTTTACATAATAACAAGAAATAAATTATGTTTCCAGATCTTTTAAAGGGAGGGGACGAATTTTGAAGGGGTTTTGGGAGAGAAAATAGAAATATTAAATCCTAGGCTTGTATTGAGTCTTATCCACCAAGCTTGCCAAATACAATGTATAAATGGCACTTGGCATACACCTTCTAGAAGTATGAATACATGTTTGGCCATGGTTAAAGTAGAGCAACACTTAAGCTACTTAGACCAAATACTTGGCTAATTAAGGCAATAACTTAGAAAAGGACTTAATGCTATTTTAATACTATGTCTTGTTATTAGTATATATGTAATTTACTTGGAAAAATACCAAAAACCCACACACACCCTAAAATCCGGCCACACACCCACACCACTTCATTCCTCTTATTTCATTCAACTTTCATAATATCCTTCAAGTCTTGAAACCCTCTCACCCCTTCAAACACTCCCTACTCCAAACCCTACAAAGAAAGAAAGAAAGACATATTAAGGTAGAAAATGGCCTATGGCATGAGTGAGGGTTAGGATTTATCAAACTCTTAGTATTTTCTTTTCCCAATTAAGCCTAGGAGGTGACCACAAGTGGTTTCCCTCTTGGGTCCAAGGGGATACAATATGTGTTAGCTATATATATGTGGTTATGGTGCATGTTAGATTCAAATCTTTGAATAACCCTTGTATATGCATGCTGAAAATTGTGGAACTATGCGTAAGTGATGCTTGAGGGCTAAGCTATCATGTTTATACCTTGTTATAGTCTATTTGTCTTATTTATGTGTTATAAGCTAAAAATTTTAAGTTCCAGGCTGAAATTTCGAGTTGCACACATGCTGAAATCGTTGTTCATACAGAAAACTTTGTTTCCAAAGGCGAAAAGTTCGATTTTGCACTGCTGGAAAACCCGACAATTTCCAACCAAAAACCCAGTTTATATACTATAAATTCAGTATAGAATAAGCTGTAGAAAATAGGTTTTAAAAGCTGGAGGTTGGATGCGAAAGCTGAAATTTTCAGAAGTGCGCGCTAAATCGTTTCGCGTCGCAGTCTGAAAGTTTCAGGTTTCATGAATTGAAAATCCAGAAATTTATACTCTAAAAGTCTATTTTAGAACCTTGGGAATATATGTGTGGATTTCTAGTAGGTATCAAGTTGGAATTTCAGTAGTTGAAAGCTAAAAATTTCAGTTCGAAATTGTAAAAGTCGATTTCGCAAAATTGTGAATTTTTGGTACTTTGTGCTGAGTTGAGTGAAACAGTGAGTGATAATGAAATTATGATTTTGTTATTGGGAATTATGTGTGTAAGGGCCCTATATGTGTTCGGTGTGGATGGGGCTAGAGTTCAGTCGGGCGGCAATGAGCTTGCCGGTCTTAAACCAGTTCTCGCCATCCATGTCCTATTTCCATCTTGCATGAACGGAGAGTTCCATATATTGGTTGTAGGTTGTAGGTTCTCGGCATATACTCGAGATATGACCACCGGGGTGTGTTTAGGTTGGGTGGGTTTCGGTTGGAAATTGGTTACGGCACGGCTTCGAGGTGGAAAACGGTAACAATACGATTGGATTGTGATGCTCTATTAGAGCTGAAATTTATGTGATTTGATCAAGAACTGAAATTTCTATGGTTTATGTGTGGTTATGTGCTTTTATGACAATATGCAATTTCACACGAAACACATCAGTCTATGTGAATTTCTACTCAACATGTGTAAATGTTAACATTGTTGTTTATTATGTTTTAGCTGGATTTAAGACATCGGAAGATAGGTATGAGGAAGAGGTAGGAGGACGCTTTGAGGCATTTAGTTAGTTATGTATTTGGATTGAGCTAGAAACTGGGAAGTTAAGCATGCGTACATGTAATAAACGAATTATGTAAACCTCCCTTTTGGCATATTAGCATGTATGTTTGGTTTCTTCACTTTTTACGTATTATGTTTTGTGAGATGGTTTTTGTTATGATTGGCTAGAGGTTTGGGTCGTTGCAACCTTTACAGTTGTTCGTTGTTCTATCAGTTGTTTCTATTTATGAAGTTAAAAATAGCCAAGAAATAAATCAATATAGCATGGTTTTGAAAAGAAAAAGAGAACATAAGAGAGACAGAGTGAATTGAAAGTGAATGCTTTAGTGAGAGCATGTGATGTGAATCCATTATATTAGGGTCTCCTCTTTCTGTAATTAAGGGACTCCCCTAGTTTATTACAACGAGAATAGGGAAAGGGTTACTACTAATACATCATGTGCCTATCAATCTACAACTTTGGTGATGGGTTCTTCCTCATCATCAA
>JAOWBU010000954.1:10000-15000 GCA_026212405.1 Petrea volubilis
GGCAACGGGAACTCCACTCGCCCCCCCGACGGGTCGCCTTCGCAAGCGCAATGCTTTATCATGCACTCCCGATGCCGCTTAGGCATCAAGTGCTAGCCCAACACCGAGTTGCCATCCAACGCACGCCCAACGCCCGATAGGCATTGATCGCCCAAGACGCAGCACGCCGCACGCTCGAGCTCGTCCGAGCACCGTAACGAATCTCGAAGCTTCTCATCGGAACACAAAGCCAACGCATGCCCACACCGAATCCAACCGAGCGGAGCCGAGCTCAAGCCCCGCGCCTTGGGATGGTTCCATCATGATGGAAAGGGGGAGGCCATCCCAAGTAGCCCACAACTCGTGTTGGCAATGCTCCGACGCTAGTAGCTTCGAACGATTCGCCGACGAATTGCCCCAGCGAAACGGATGCCTCGTCGTGCCAACCGACTCCGGGTAGGTCATCGGCTGCACACAACTCAACACGCCGCTCGCTCTAGGCGACTCGCCGGAAAATCCGCCGGACAGCCGCCGACGGCCGGCGATCGGTCGCCGGAGCAAAGCCAACTCGATCCCACCCGTCTTGCTTGAGGGCGTGCGGGCTTGCCCGGCCGCTCGTGCGGCCCCAAGGCACTCGGCACCCGACACCCCCTCAAACTACCTCCTCCCCCCTATAATAGGTTAAAAAAAAAAAAGCCTAGTGACAGCACTAGACATTGGAAGGGCCGAGGAGTCACAATCTTTCGGATTATATAGTAAACGATGTTCGTTTTGTTTGAAAATTTGCAACCCACCCCAAAATTTATTGTAGAATTCATTTTTGTTGTCAAAAATTTTTTTGGAGCATCGGAAAATATTAATTTAATATTTTAATTATTAAAAAATATGAAAAATCATATTAGTGCATGAAAAAATGCGGAAAATTAGTAAATGGCCTTACAACTTTAATATGCTTTGGAAAAAAAAATTTAGGACATCCGAAAATATTAATTCGTATTATTTGATCATTAAAAATAGGGAAAATACACGAAAAATTGGGGGAACATACGGAAAATATATATGTGCATGAAACAATGTTGGAAATTAGTAAATGGTGTTACAACTTCAATATGCTTTGGAAAAAAAAAATTTCGAACCTCCAAAAGTACTAATTTGTATTAATTTGGTCATCAAAAAATAGGAGAAAAAGGTAAACAATACAATATAATATTAGTGAGTGGAGAATTTCGGAACTCCAAAACATAAAATCACACGACGATTTTCCCAATCCTTGAGTAGTGAGATGCACGGACATCCAATGATGTGCCCCAACAAATCCGATGAAAGGTTTTCGATAGTCGAGCAACTAATAGTTGGCTTTACTCGATCTTTGATACGCAACACAGCGTCTCGCACTCGTATCCATTCCCGACTAACACGTGGCGAACGCCCATCGACAATCTCGAACGAAATGGTATCGGTGTTGCTATGTTACGAGCAGTAGAAAGGAAGGCGCACGGCACAGCGGTGAACCGACATGCACACGATGCGCCGCACGGTGACTAGTCGGCTCGCACGACGTGCGGCGCGGGGACTAGTCGACTCACACGACGCGCTGCACGATGACTAGTCGACTCGCACGCCGCGCCGCACGGTGCCTGCACACTGCCTACTAACGCCTAGGACGCCCCGGGACAAAGCCTAGTCGCGCCTAGGCCGTCCCGGGACAAAGCCTCCTCGAGCCTAGGCCGCCCCGGGACGAAGCCTCCTCGAGGTAGGCCGTCCCGGGATGAAGCCTCGTCGTGCCTAGGCCGTCCCGGGACAAAGCCTCATCGAATCCGGCCGCCCCGGGACAGAGCGAGTCGCGCCTAGGCCGCCCCGGGACTCAGGCGAGTCGCGCCTAGGCCGTCCCGGGACGGAGCCGAGTCGCGCCTAGGCCGCACCGGGACGGAGCGAGTCGCGCCTAGGCCGTCCCGGGACAAAGCCTCCTCGAATCCGGCCGCCCCGGGACGGAGCGAGTCGCGCCTAGGCCGCCCCGGGACGGAGCGATTCGCGACTAGGCCGCCCCGGGACGGAGCGAGTCGCGCCTAGGCAGTCCCGGACGGATCCGAGTACGCCTAGGCCGTCCCGGGACGGAGTCAGTAGCGCCCTATTGGCGCCCCGGGACGGGCCCAGCGCGCCTAGCCGTCCCGGGACGGACCGAGTCGTCTAGGCCGTCCCGGGACGGATCCGAGTCGCGCCTAGGCGTCCCGGGACGGAGCGAGTCGCCGGCCTGGCCGCCCCGGACGGAGCGCATCGGCGCCTAGGCCGGCCAGGGACGGATCCGAGTCGCGCCTCGGATCCGTCCGGGACGGCCTATGCGCGACTGCGCTCCGTCCGGGGCGGCCTAGGCGAGGACTCGCTCGGTCCCGGGACGGCCTAGGCGCGACTCGGATTCCGTCCCGGGAACGGCCTAGGCTGCGACTCGGCTCCGTCCCGGGACGGCCTAGGCGCGACTGGCTCCGTCCCGGGGCGGCCTAGGCGCTACTCGCTCCGTCCCGGGGCGGCCTAGGCGCGACTCGCTCCGTCCCGGGACGGCCGGATTCGAGGAGGCTTCGTCCCGGGACGGAGCGGCGCGACTCGCTCCGTCCCGGGGCGGCCTAGGCGCGACTCGCTCCGTCCCGGGGCGGCCGGATTCGAGGAGGCTTTGTCCCGGGACGGCCTAGGCGCGACTCGCTCCGTCCCGGTGCGGCCTAGGCGCGACTCGGCTCCGTCCCGGGACGGCCTAGGCGCGACTCGCCTGAGTCCCGGGGCGGCCTAGGCGCGACTCGCTCTGTCCCGGGGCGGCCGGATTCGATGAGGCTTTGTCCCGGGACGGCCTAGGCACGACGAGGCTTCATCCCGGGACGGCCTACCTCGAGGAGGCTTCGTCCCGGGGCGGCCTAGGCTCGAGGAGGCTTTGTCCCGGGACGGCCTAGGCGCGACTAGGCTTTGTCCCGGGGCGTCCTAGGCGTTAGTAGGCAGTGTGCGGGCACCGTGCGGCGCGGCGTGCGAGTCGACTAGTCATCGTGCAGCGCGTCGTGTGAGTCGACTAGTCCCCGCGCCGCACGTCGTGCGAGCCGACTAGTCACCGTGCGGCGCATCGTGTGCATGTCGGTTCACCGCTGTGCCGTGTGCCTTCCTTTCTACTGCTCGTAACATAGCAACACCGATACCATTTCGTTCGAGATTGTCGATGGGCGTTCGCCACGTGTTAGTCGGGAATGGATACGAGTGCGAGACGCTGTGTTGCGTATCAAAGATCGAGTAAAGCCAACTATTAGTTGCTCGACTATCGAAAACCTTTCATCGGATTTGTTGGGGCACATCATTGGATGTCCGTGCATCTCACTACTCAAGGATTGGGAAAATCGTCGTGTGATTTTATGTTTTGGAGTTCCGAAATTCTCCACTCACTAATATTATATTGTATTGTTTACCTTTTTCTCCTATTTTTTGATGACCAAATTAATACAAATTAGTACTTTTGGAGGTTCGAAATTTTTTTTTTCCAAAGCATATTGAAGTTGTAACACCATTTACTAATTTCCAACATTGTTTCATGCACATATATATTTTCCGTATGTTCCCCCAATTTTTCGTGTATTTTCCCTATTTTTAATGATCAAATAATACGAATTAATATTTTCGGATGTCCTAAATTTTTTTTTCCAAAGCATATTAAAGTTGTAAGGCCATTTACTAATTTTCCGCATTTTTTCATGCACTAATATGATTTTTCATATTTTTTAATAATTAAAATATTAAATTAATATTTTCCGATGCTCCAAAAAAATTTTTGACAACAAAAATGAATTCTACAATAAATTTTGGGGTGGGTTGCAAATTTTCAAACAAAACGAACATCGTTTACTATATAATCCGAAAGATTGTGACTCCTCGGCCCTTCCAATGTCTAGTGCTGTCACTAGGCTTTTTTTTTTTTAACCTATTATAGGGGGGAGGAGGTAGTTTGAGGGGGTGTCGGGTGCCGAGTGCCTTGGGACCGCACGAGCGGCCGGGCAAGCCCGCACGCCCTCAAGCAAGACGGGTGGGATCGAGTTGGCTTTGCTCCGGCGACCGATCGCCGGCCGTCGGCGGCTGTCCGGCGGATTTTCCGGCGAGTCGCCTAGAGCGAGCGGCGTGTTGAGTTGTGTGCAGCCGATGACCTACCCGGAGTCGGTTGGCACGACGAGGCATCCGTTTCGCTGGGGCAATTCGTCGGCGAATCGTTCGAAGCTACTAGCGTCGGAGCATTGCCAACACGAGTTGTGGGCTACTTGGGATGGCCTCCCCCTTTCCATCATGATGGAACCATCCCAAGGCGCGGGGCTTGAGCTCGGCTCCGCTCGGTTGGATTCGGTGTGGGCATGCGTTGGCTTTGTGTTCCGATGAGAAGCTTCGAGATTCGTTACGGTGCTCGGACGAGCTCGAGCGTGCGGCGTGCTGCGTCTTGGGCGATCAATGCCTATCGGGCGTTGGGCGTGCGTTGGATGGCAACTCGGTGTTGGGCTAGCACTTGATGCCTAAGCGGCATCGGGAGTGCATGATAAAGCATTGCGCTTGCGAAGGCGACCCGTCGGGGGGGCGAGTGGAGTTCCCGTTGCCGTACCGTGCTGGGACGAGCGTTTCATGCTCCTCTTTGCGTCGGTGCGGTGGAATCAAGGGAGCCACTCCGGCCAGGAAGCCTGAGCGTGCAACGTGCGGCGTCATGAGCGACCGATTCCCGGACGGTATTGGGTGTGCGCTCGGTGCCCCCTGTCATTGATCGTGCAAACAGCTCCTACACGGTGTTTGTGAGCGCAAGGCAAAGCTCCCCGCTCGCGAGAGCGACCAGCGGGCATAGCGAGCGAAGCTTCGAGATTTGTTACGGTGCCCGGACGAGCTCAAGCGTGCGGCGTGCGGCGTCTTGTGCGATCGATGCCTATCGGGCGTTGGGCGTGCGTTGGATGGCAACTCGGTGTTGGGCTAGCACTTGATGCCTAAGCGGCATCGGGAGTGCATGATAAAGCATTGCGCTTGCG
>JAOWBU010000955.1:0-21267 GCA_026212405.1 Petrea volubilis
ACCCTCTACGAACATTGATGAGCTATTTGATCAGCTTCAAGGAGCTTCAGTTTATTCAAAACTGGATTTGAAAACCGGATATGATCAAGTACGAATTCGAGAGGAAGATATCCCTAAGACCGCCCTTAATACTCGGTACGGTCACTACGAGTTTGGTGGTGATGCCATTCGTTGTAACGAATGCCCCGCAACGTTCATGGAGTTGATGAACCGGATATTCCGACCATACCTAGACCAATTTGTAGTTGTCTTTATAGATGACATACTGGTCTACTCTGAGTCGGAAGAAGAGCACGAAAGGCACTTGAGGATAGTACTTCAGACGCTGAGGGAAGAGAAATTGTATGCCAAATTCAGCAAGTGTGAATTCTGGCTGACACAGGTGGCCTTTTTAGGACACATAGTGTCGAAGGATGGGATTGCAGTTGATCCAGGAAAAGTGAAAGCCATAGTGGAATGGAAGCAACCAATGACTGTCACGGAGGTGCGAAGTTTTCTGGGTTTGGCTGGGTATTATCGGAGATTTATCAAGGATTTCTCCAAGATTGCTCGCCCCTTAACCAGACTAACGCAAGCCAAAGTGCGGTTCATTTGGGATAACTATTGTGAACTAGCTTTCAAGAATTGAAGGATCGATTGGTCACCGCCCCTGTGTTAACTCTGCCACAGGGGAATGAAGGATTTGTAGTCTACACAGATGCGTCCAAAGAAGGACTAGGCTGTGTACTTATGCAGAATAAAAGGGTAGTAGCTTACGCTTCGAGGAAGTTTAAAACCTTATGAAGAAACTACCCAACGCATGATCTAGAGCTGGCAGCCATTGTCTTTGCTCTTAAGAAGTGGAGGACATTACCTTTTTGGTACTTCATTTGAAGTATTACTGACCACAAAAGTCTCAAGTATTTATTCTCTCAAAAAGAGTTGAATATGAGACAACGAAAATGGTTAGAATTGCTAGCTGATTTAATTGCGACATTCTATACCATTCGGGTAAAGCGAATGTCGTAGCTGATGCTTTAAGTAGGAAGGCTAGCCTAGCCTGCTTAATGATACAAGAATGGAAATTTTTAGAAGACATCTCAAGTTGGAAACCTAAAGAACGGGAGTTTGGAGTTGTGTTTTCACAACTACATGCTCAGGCCCGTGATACTTCAGCGAATTAAAGAAGCACAAGAAATGGACGACGAACTCCGAAGGGTTAAAGAGAGGGTTAAACTCGACCAAGAAAAGGAGTTCGCATTGCCAAACGATGGAATTTTGAGATTTCGAAATCGAATATGTGTTCCAAACAGTGAGCAACTGAAAAGGGAGATATTAGAGGAATGCCATAACACCAAGTACACAATACATCCAGGGACAAACAAGATGTATCAAGATGTGAGACGACAGTACTGGTGGCCCAAAATGAAAAGGCAGATAGCAGAGTTTGTGGCAAAGTGCTTAACTTGTCAACAAGTTAAAGCAAGCCACCAGAAGCCCTTTGGGTTATTGCAACCTCTTCCAATCCCTGAGTGGAAATGGGAACACATTACGATGGATTTCGTTATGGGACTACCACGAACACAGAGAGGTCACGATGCAGTATGGGTGGTCGTGGACAGACTCACAAAAGCGCCCATTTTCTTGCATTTGCTAAGACCTATTCGCTAGATAAGATGGCAGAAATCTATAAAAATGAGATTGTTCGCTACACGGTGTCCCAGTAAGTATAGTATCTGACCGAGACCCTAGGTTTGTCTCAAAATTTTGGCAAGGATTGCAGAAGGCTTTGGAGACTAAGTTGAATTTTAGTACGGCTTATCACCCACAAACAGATGGACAGACTGAAAGAGTTATCCAGATTCTTGAAGACATGCTTAGAGCGTGTACCTTAGATTTTGGTGGGAATTGGGATCGACACTTGCCCCTCACAGAGTTCGCCTATAACAACAGTTACCAAGCCACGATAGGCGTGGCCCCGTTTGAGGCTCTTTATGGAAGAAAGTGTAGATCCCCCAGTTTGTTGGAGTGAAGTGGGTGAAAGTAAGCTAATAGGCCCAGATTTGATTCGTGAGACAACAGAAACGATCAAGATGATAAAGAAAAGGATGGAGACAGCACAAAGTCGTCAGAAGAGTTATGCTGACCGACGACGAAAAAACTTGGAGTTCGAAGTAGGTGACTTCGTATTCTTAAAAGTCTCGCCAAGAAAAGGTGTTTTGAGGTTTGGGAGAAAGGGCAAGCTTAACCCACGCTATATTGGACCTTTTGAGATACTTGCGAGAGTGGGGAAAGTTGCCTACCGATTATCCTTACCCCCAACTTTGGCAGAAGTACATAACGTATTTCATGTGTCTATGCTTAAGAAATACCATCCTGATCCCTCTCATGTTGTCGACCATGAGTCCCTCGACATTAGTCCAGACTTGACCTATGTCGAAGAGCCAGTGAGGATCCTAGACTTCCAAGAACACACCTTGAGAAACAAAACCATAAAATTAGTTCGTGTTCTATGGAAGGATCATGGGATTGAAGAGAGTACGTGGGAACGACTGGAAGAGATGCAAGAGAAATACCCACAGTTGTTCGATTAGGCTTCGACTCAATTTCGAGGACGAAATTTTCTAAGGAGGGGAGGATGTAACGACCCGGTAAATCCCTTATTTACCTATTTTATATTATACAAAATTTATAGGATTATTTTGTGAGTTATTGATTTCTAGAGATTATTTTTTCAAATATGATTTTTTTTTTTTGTGAACTAGTGAGCATTTTACTACCTAAATATTTATAAAATATTATAAATTCCAAATATTTTTTTAAAATTTTATGCATTTGATCCTTCTAAACTTCCAGAAATTTTTAATAGATTATTTTCAACTTTTACCTATTTTTCCAAGCATTTTAGTAATTTTCGGAAAACATTGTATTTAAGTTATTAATTCGAAATCTAATTTTTAAAATGCTTAATTATTATCCAAAAATTAAAATAATAATACAAATAAATATTCTAGGTTTTATTTGACTTATAAAAAATTAATTTTCGAATTTTACAATTTTATTTCTATTTTTGGGCAATTTTCGAAAAATTGGCAAAACAAGGGGTATTTTGGTCTTTTCACCTCTCCAACCCCAAATTTCATTTTTTCCTGAGAAATAAGCAATAAAATACTTAATAAATAAGAGTTTCAGAATATATATGTTTTTGTTTGATTTTAGTTGATTTTATTTTATATTTTATCAAAATATCTTTACTAATACATACTCTTGAACCTCATATACATAAATAACTATATATTAGTGGTGATGTACATGGCTACATATACACACACACACATACCCACATATATATACATGGTATTTAGTAAGAATAGGTGTAAGCATATATAGCCATGTATAATGTATGGAATAGGTATTTAGTTGAATTTAATAATTGGATATTTGTGTCTAATACATGGAAGATAATTACACAAGACCATATATACCAAAATCCTCATTTTTCAGCCATTTTTCCAGCCCAAAACCGTGCACTCTCTCTTGCTCTTACACTCTCTTTCATTTTTCCTCCAAACACTTCACTTCCTCCAAATTACTACACACTTTGAAGAACAAAGGTAGGAACTCTTCTTTATACCTTAAGTAGAGGGTTTTTCTTCTTCTTCTTGAGGAGATTAGGCAAGCTTCCATACTCTTGTGCCCAAGCAATGTAAAAGAACAAGCTTGAATGGCCTAGAGTGAGAGCTTTTGCCAAACATACCTCCAAGTTGAGGGTTTTAGTTATGTTGCTAGCTTCATGTTACTTTATAGTTCATTTTATCATGTTTAACTCTTGTTGGGAGGAAGTTGAAGGATGGATAGTATTATGAGCATGATCTTGAAGATCTTATGTGATTAGTATGCTTATTTGGAGTTCTATGTGCTTACTATGCTTTCTTGGAAAACTATGTGATTATTGTGCCTTTTTACAATAACATGGCATTCTTATGTTTATTTGGATTATTATGTGAGTTCTATGCTTTATATGAAGTAGTATGAGACCATGATTCTTTAAGTGAGCTAGTAGGGGAATATCCTATGTTGTCTTGAAAGTAATTGTGAAGAAAGCTCCATATATCTATTTATTATACTTTATTGTATAGTTTTATGCCTACTTTGATGATTATAGAAATATATATATATATATATCTATGTACGTATATATATAGATAAATATTTAAAGTATTGTTATCTATTCATTTAGCTAGTTCATATTATATTAGGTATATATCTATATATATATATAGTTATGTACGTATATATATATGTCTACTTATTATAGACTAATTATATACTTAGTAATACTTAGTAAGACTACTTTAATCTATATATATATATATATATGGTACGTATAAGTATATATATAATTACATTCATTTTATTAGTTTATATATATATGTAGATAATTTCAATCATCTTATATCTATATCACACTTTATATAGTTTATATATTTTTCTATCATCTTTATATATATAAACTTATCTATATCACATTTTATATATTTTATATATTTATATTAGTTATCTTTTAATCTATATATATTTAAGTATATTTATACTAGTTATATTTTAGTCTTTATATTTATATATTTATACTAGTTATGTTTATATATTTATATTTATATTTTATCTATTTACATATTTTGCTACTATCTATTTACATATGCTTAATAAGCAAACATAAAGCTTTCATTTATAAGTGTGGAGCTTACTTTGCTAAACTGTGATTATGTGCATATGTGAACAAATTGCAATTGTGTGAATGGGCCCATATGTGCTGGAATGGTCTGGGGGGTGTTCCACCGGGACATACTATTGAGTAGCCGGGAGAGTTCACCACCCTTCCATCTCCTAATCCCCCCCTTGGGTAGACGGAGGGATCTACTCAAGAGAGAGGGTCGTAGAACAATACTAAGGCGTATGCCCGGGATACGACCATTGGAGGATAAGGCTGGCGGGAGAAATGTGCTGGTTGTTATTTCGGCCTGGGTAGTTATAAGGGTCACTGTCAGGTGACGAAAGGTAGAAAGTGTGAAATTATATATGTGCTATGTGTAACTAATGTGCACTTGACACCCGAGCACCTTATGTGTATAAAGAAGTGTTTCTACTCAACGTATGTTGATTCCATGTTATATTATATTTTAGATGCTTCTGAAGATAGCTTTTATGATGGTGAGGAGGAGGAACCTTTTGAAGCATTTTATTAGGAAGAAGGATGTAGGATTTTCCGCTGCGTACCTGTTTTGGGTTTTTGCTTTTGCTATGTATCAATAGTAAACTAGCAAGTCGAGACTCTCTTTTGTTGATGTACCCTTATGTAATGTACCTTATACGTTGTAATTAAAAATGTATGCATGTATGTAGCCAATAATGATAGTATTAATCTAATAATAGCCATAAGACTAATAATAATAATAAAGGGATTTCGGGGTCGTCATAGTTTTTGCCAAACATGCTCCCATGTTTCGATTTAGGAGCTAGTTTTAGTGGTTGATGTGTTATGTGATTAGCGTGCAAGTCATCTTATGTTATGATATATTAGATGTTGGTTTCATAGATTTCAAGATTTTATGTTAGTTAAGGTTTAATGATCATTTTATGCTTGAAATGACGTCATGAAAGTAAATCTACCTATTATATCCCTAGTTATGTTTATGTGTAACCATATGATCCTATGGGTATTAAATGATTTTATGAAGTGCTATGTGATCAATATGTACCTAGGAAAGTCACTAGATGACCATATGATTAAAAGTTTTACAACTATGCGTGTAGTTGTAATAAGTTCTTTCATAAAAAATTTATTATTAAAAGAAGTTATAAGTGTGTGTGTATATATATATATATATGCATAGTTAATTTTGTAAAGAAAGTTTATAAACATATATTTACTAGGTTATGTGTAGCTTTGTAACATGAGAGTTTCATGAAACTAGATGAGTTATATTAATTTTGTGAAAATATATTGGAATAATTGTTCTATAAAATTATAGTTTTTTTTTAAATCTATATTAATTTTAATGAAAAATAAAGTATTTTATAAAAATTATGTTTTTTATGGAAAGATATTAGTTTTGTGAAATCATATTATTTTTCATAAAAATGTTTACTCTATATAATTTAGTTTAAACTAAGGCAAAATCCTCTTTTACCAAACTATGCCATGTGTCCCTATATATACATATACAATACGTTCATTTCTATATATTTTAATGGAATCTTTTCATTACTTATATATATATGATGCGGTCGGATTTGGTTCGCAGGACACGTTGACTCCGAGCAAGGTGGATTCCGTGTAAGGATGTCTGGCCTAGTCCAAAGTCCGATCAGGAGAATATGAAAGCTGGTTGGGTCCTATTCTGCAAGGGCGGAACACATGTGAGGCTAGCCGGAATTGTCTCCGACAAAGACCCTCCGACGCTCAAGTCAGTATTCGAGTAGGCAGTCGGAAGGTAAAGATGGGTGTAATAAGGGATTAATATAATGCTTACCCAATGAATAGTGGTGTTACACCATTTATAATAATTAGAAACGGGTGGGCCGGACTAGGGTTAGACCGGCCTAGCTCTGTTAATAGTTATTGGAGTGGGTCTCGACACGCGCCGCGGGCGCGTCGGTCTCATCCGTTGTGGAAGACGGCCGTCAAAAGATAAATTCGAGGATGGGATGGGATCGACCATCGAGGACCATCAACCAGACAGAAAATGAGGCCTAATCAAGTTAGGCCTGACACGTGGCGATAGGAGAATGGCGGTATACGCTACGCTGGATCCGACGTGTGAACTGAGTTGATGCCCACGTTGCCAAAGCGGATCCGGCCATGTCATTAGCCCCCCCCAGTTCTTGGACTGACCGATTCGCACAGTGCGGGCGGGCCGGGAACTATCCGAGGAGATACCGCTGGTGATTTCGGTCAGGAGTTATCGATCAGGCTTTGGCGGTAATTTCGAAAATTGACCGTTGGGGTGTGACCGTTGGTAATAATTACAGGCGCCGATTGGACTTCCCGAGGAGCATTTTTACCGTCCTTTAAATAGGGGCCCCGGGTGCGGCTACAGGCCCGTCATTTTTTCATCGAGCTGAGATTTCACTCCGAGCATAAATTGAGTGCACCGAGCACCCGGGAAACACTTCAAGCAGCCAAATCCACCTTTCGACCAGCCAACTTAGGTATTCCCTTTTCCCGATCTGTTCCTTTCCTGCTCTTTATTTTCGGTAATCTTTAAATGAGTCAGTCCATGGGTAGTTCGGATAGCCAAAATAGGATGGTAGAGTCCCCGATCGGAGAGGGGTTGAGCGACATAAGTCTGACTATTTCTCTAGAGGCAGAAGGCTTTTTCGGGGAGGCATCATCTCGATGCCCGGGTGAAGCGAGCACCAACCGGCCCCGAAGGGGTGGTAAAAGCCCGAGCAGGGTAGAGGAAATGAGGCGGTGCATGGTAGCTGAGAGAGGAGAGGCACTTCTTCCGATGGGCGACGTGCCCGATGTGCCGGTCCCCTCATGGGGGTCCGTTCCCGAAGAGGAGGGCCCATCCGGTCAAGGGCCTCTTCGGGGGAGAAGAAAGGCCATCGCTGGCAACCAAACAACAGTGAGTTGGGGAAATATTATGGCGAACAACACCGAACGGGACAGAGAGAAGATAATGAACCACAACATCCGAGACTCGTTCGGTGTCGAAATGGCCTCATCATCATACGGTGCGGATTGGAAGCAGAAGTGGTGTTATGTATACTCCGAGGATCCATAGCCAGTGAGGAGAGTGCATAATTCGGAAGCTAGAAAGCTTTCCCTGGCCGGACTAGGTTCAAGCAGTTGGACAAGGGAATGGGTGCTCGGCCAGAAGTCCCTGGGTTTATTGAGCCCTATCTTCCGTACTCAACTAGCGATTTTATTGCATGTTTCTGATCGAATTATGACTTTTTTCTGTGTATGAATAAAACTTCATTATCTGATCGGATGCGTTTTCCCTTTACAGATCTTCAGGTATTAGAAATAGGCCGCATGAACCTGATCTCCAAGGTAGCCGGAGGAAGGAGGAGGCCATCTCCCCCCCGGAGGAGGCTCAAGCCAGAGCGGCCACAGCTAGTGCTCCGAGGAGAGCGGGGCAAGCAGCGGTTCCAACCGCTCAAGGCCCTAGTCGGGAGGCTGTTATCGACGTGGAGGAGACGCCTCTCGTCCGGAAGAGGAAGGCCCCCGACTCCACACCTCCGACAAGACCGGCTGGGTCCGCCCCGAAGAGGCCCGCCCCGAAGAGGCCCGCCCCGAAATTGGCCAAGGGAAAGCGGCCGGCTGATGGCTCCGGTTATTCATCGGAAGAGCTGGAGGTGTTAAACTACCCAGACGCCTCGGAACCCCGTTTCGGCCCCAAATTTGGTGACCTTTCCGACCACAGCATCCTCGGAGGGGCGAACAAAAAATTGGCCCGACCAGATCATCCTCTCCGAGCTCGACGATGCCGAACTAGCCCTGAGCATCGCCGAGGATATGAACACCCTTCAACAAAGGGTGTTTCAAGGCCTTCGTCGGCTGGAGGTCAGCCGCGCACGTTGTGATAAAGCCGAGCGGGAGGCTCGAGAAAGCTACCTCCAGGTGGCCCTGGATGAGGAGCGGCAAAAGAATCAAGTCGCTCAACGGGAGATCGAGGAGGAGCGTAAGAAGACCCGGGCCTTGGAGGAGCAGCTCGAGAAGCTTGAGCTGGATTTCAAGACAAGGGAGTCCATACTGGATCAAGAAATTACCCTCCTTAGGAAGAAGGCTAAGGAGGCATTCGTGCAGGGAGAAGAGAGGGGTCGCCGCTCGATGAGGACCGAGTTGATGGCCTCGGTCCCCGGCTTGGAGAAAGAAGCCGTAAAACGGTTCGTCCGAGAACCGGTGTTCGCCTCTCTCGGATTTGAAAAAGCCTTCAACCAGATGAAGGCACGCGGCGTTATCCCGCAAGATTTTCCCATGGAGGGGTATGGCATCGATCTAAACGATGCCGGGGAGGAGGACACCGAGGACGGCGAGGCGTTACCGGCGTATGAGAGGCAGGTCCACAACGAAGAGCATAAACGCTTGGGGGAGCCTCTCTCACCGGATGTGGAGCCCGACGATGCCATCATCGTGGACGAAGGAGGATCGAAAGAGGGCGTGGCAGGAGCTGGGGCTGAGCAGGTCATGGAGGCGGCCGTCGAGGAGGTGGCCAAGGAGATAGATGGCGCTTGGGCCATAGGATTTTATGCCGGGTGATAAGCTTAAAAAGTATACATTTGTGGGGCAAACTTTGTGAAATTTTTACGGATTTTTAGTAAGGTTTCTAGAGTTCTTAGGATGAAATTTGCACTTTTTGTAACAAAACCTTAAGCCGATCATTTTGAAGTGTTTCAACATCAATTAAGCTCTATTTTTCTAAGGTTTTGATGTCAATATGTACCCACAAGAGTTTCATGATTGTATTGTAGGCGATCAGGGCCGGAGCAAAGGCAAAAACGTAACCCGTGTATCGGGACGGCTTAAGCCATCCCAAATCCGAGAAACCGTCCCGCCGAGACAGTGGTGACCTTCATGGTTCGAATCAGGACGGCTTAAGCCGTCCCATATCCGCAGCCCGTCCCGACGTCAACAGAAGTAGCCCAAAGTGTTCGAATTGGGACGGCTTAAGCCGTCCCGTATCCGCAGCCCGTCCCGAGTCGTCCAGAGAGGGTGTTTAAGGTTCAATTTTGGACGGCTTATGCCGTCCTATGAAGCGAAGCCGTCCTGACCCGTCCAATAGGTGCCAAAAGAGTTCAATTTTGGACGGCTTAAGCCGTCCCGTCTCCAAAGCCGTCCCGAAATGATTCGCCAACAAGGAAAGTTGAGTCGTAGTAGGATTCTGACGGCCGTTGCCCTACACCTATTTAAGGGCCGTCTTGTGCACGATTTTGAGGGACTTTTCAGCTGATAATTCAAGGAGAATTCTAGGGCAAAAGCTTACGAAGGGTGACAATTCAAAGGCCAAGTTCCTCCATCTCCAAGATTATCGTCGAAAGTCGAGTTTGCGTTTATGTTTCCTTTTAATTTCAGCGTGTTTTTGTTTTGTTTTTGTTTCGCTATGTCTAGCTAATTAAATCTTAGGGTTCTAGGCTAGTCATTGATGAAGCCCTTGTAAATTTTGTTGAACCTCTTTGGTTTTGATTTTAGATACTTCCTATCTATAATTCAAGGTTTTATTATTTGTGAATTTTTGGCCAATCTTTACAAAGCTTTGAGATTTTATATTCGACTACAAAAGGGTGTGTATAAAATCTGACTATTTGTATTATAGACATGAGGAACGCATAGATTAGAAATAAACGTGCTCTTGTGCGATCGGTTAGGTTAATTAGCGAGAACTTTTTAACTAACACAACTTTTGTGCGCAATGGGCCAAGGAATCCGTATGTGATCACGAAAGTAGACACATAGCATTCTTTGGCACGTTTGTTTTACTTTCGAAAGGAGATTACAAATATTTTCGTGAGTTGGATCGTGGGAAGGTGTATCAATTAAAATCAATAGGGTTTTAATTCGTCACAAGGGGGGATTCAATCGACGATGCCTAGGCCCTAGTTTGTTTTTATTGCGTTATTTGCTTTGATTTAGTTGTTTGTTTTTGTTTCATATTATCCCAATCAATTTTCGAAGCTTAAACAATAGAAAACTTATAAGTTTGGTGCTTGGTAGCCCGTTCTTCGTGGGAACGATACTTTTACTTTCACTTTATTGCTTGAGCGACCCGTACACTTGCGAAAAAATCGCAAAAAGTTTTTGGCGCCGTTGCCGGGGAACGGTGATTACCAATATCAAACAAATTTTAGTATCTATTGATTTAAGCACAATTGTCTATTTTTCCTTTTATTTTTTTTCTACCCCCTATTTCACACTTTTTGTTTTTCCTTGTGTAGCAATCGGCGTATGCAAAGATCTCGTAGATCTCGAAGTTTCGATTTGCTACCATTTGATCCCGAGATTGAGAGAACCTTCCATCAACTTCGCCGCGATAAAAGGAAACAAACCTTGGCTTTACCCACTGCAGAGATGGCTCAACCAAACAACCGAACATTGAGGGACTACGCACTAATTGATGCCACAGGAATCCAAGGAAGCATCGCCATGCCAACCATGGATGCTAACAATTTTGAGATTAAGCCGGCTATCATCAATACCGTGCAACAACACCAATTTGGAGGAGGTGCAACGAAGGATCCCAACTCTCACTTATCTCACTTTTTGGCGATTTGTGCAACCTTCAAAATTAATGGTGTCTCCAGTGATGCCATTCACGTTCGGTTGTTTCCGTTTTCGTTAAGGAATCGGGCTAAGGATTGGTTAGGTTCCCTACCATCGAACTCTATTTCCACGTGGGATGAACTTTCCAAGGCCTTCTTGGCAAAATATTTTCCACCTCGGAAGGTTTCTGCCATCCGTGAAGAATTGATGGCGTTTCGACAACATGATCAAGAGTCTTTGAGTGAGGCTTGGGAACGTTTCAAGGAGCTGCAGAGGAAGTGCCCCAATCATGGGTTGCCGGATTGGTTACTCGTGCAACGATTCTACAGTGGGTTATCAGAGTCTCTTCGCATAATGATCGATGCATCCGCAGGAGGCACATTGATGTCCAAATCCACCGACGCCGCCTGTCAATTGATAGAGGAAATTGCTGCTAATGATTACCAATGGGGAACAAGTAGGGCCACCCCTTCCTTTGCACAACCCACAAAAGTTGCAGGTGTGCTTGAGTAAGATACCATGTCGTTCATTAACTCTAAGTTTGATGCGTTGTTTCAAAAATTTGATCAATTATCTGTTAATTCGGTATCTAATCCTTCGTTGAGTTGTGGTGCCTGTGGAGGTCCTCACACCATAAATGAGTGCACAGGGCCTAATGAGCACATACCATCCGAACAAGTGCAATATGTCAACAACAGGAACCAAAACAACCCCTATGCACCCACATACAATCCGGGATGGAGAAATCATCCAAACTTTTCTTGGGGAGGTAATCAAAATGCACAAAGTCAGCAATTTGGGCCACATAGACAAAATTTTCAGCCTAAACCTCCAGGTTTTTCTTCACAACCACACCACCCTTCTCAACCTGAACAAAAATCTTCATTGGAAGCCACCCTTGAGAAATTCATGCACTCCACCATGGATCAATTGGGCCAAATTAAGCAGCAGCTGGGAAATTTCGACTCTCGCCTAAATCGGATGGAATCTCAAGGTAGTACTTCCACCTTTAGGCAACAAGGGCAATTGCCTAGTTAAATGGAGATTAACCCAAGGGAACAATGTAAGGCGGTTACATTGAGGAATGGGAGAGAATTAATGGAGCTACCCAAGAAAGAGCGGAAGGTGGAGAGAAAGGAAGACGAGTCAAAAGAGACCGACGAAACGGATGAGGGCAGGAATGAGGAGAATGAAGCATCACCACCAAAGCCCTATGTGCCACCCGTTCCTTTTCCGCAGAGACTTCAAAAGCAAAAGTTGGATAAACAATTTGAGAAGTTTCTAGGAATCTTTAAACAACTGCACATCAACATTCCCTTCGCAGATGCCTTGGTGCAGATGCTCGCGTATGTGAAGTTCCTCAAGGAGATATTGTCCAACAAACGCAGGATTGAAGAACATGGCACCATTGCTTTGACTGAGGAATGCAGCGCCATCATCCAACAAAAGCTACCACCAAAGCTCAAAGATCCAGGGAGTTTCTCTATTCCTTGTACTATTGGTAACGTTGAATTTGATAAAGCTTTATGTGATTTGGGCGCAAGTGTGAGTTTAATGCCTCTTTCGGTGTGTAGGAGACTTGGGCTAGGAGAACTCAAACCTACCACCGTGACACTGCAATTGGTAGATAGATCCATAAAGTATCCAACAGGGGTGTTAGAAAATGCTCTCGTTAAGGTGGGCAACTTCTATCTCCCTGTGGATTTTGTGGTTTTGGGTATGGAAGAGGATGGAAAGATGCCATTGATTTTAGGAAGACCCTTTTTGGCCACTGCGGGTGCTCTCATCGATGTCAAGAATGGTCGGTTGACGCTTCAAGTTGGGGAAGAGACAGTGGAATTCAACTTATTCCATACAATGAAGAAACCCGACATTCAAGAGCAATGCCTACGAGTAGTGGTTTATCAAGACACCTCCATAGCTGCCACACCGAGAAGGGCATGTCAAGATCCACTTGAATTGTGCATAAGGAGTTCGGCTATTGCCTCGGATGACGACGTAGAAATTGCCAAGATAGCAGCAATGTTTGACGCCACCTCTCACGTGCCCTTTCGCCACAGGTATAAATTTGAGGAGTTAGGTGAAGGTAAGCCTCGACTTCCCCCTTCTATTGAAAAAGCACCTACTCTTGAGCTCAAGATCCTTCCAACACATCTTAAGTATGCTTACTTGGGTGATAAGGACACATTGCCTGTGATAATCTCTGCACATTTAACTGATACACAAGTTGATAAATTGTTGAGAGTATTGCGTGAACATATGAGGGCAATAGGATGGAGTATTTCTGATATAAAAGGGATTAGCCCCTCGATTTGCATGCATCGCATTTTAATGGAAGATAATCACAAGCCAACCATAGAGCATCAACGTATGTTAAATCCTAACATGAAAGAAGTGGTTAGGGCTGAGATTATTAAACTCTTAGATGCGGGGATAATCTATCCAATTTCTGATAGTGCTTGGGTGAGTCCGGTACAAGTTGTGCCTAAAAAGGGTGGAATGACTGTGATACATAATGAAAATAATGAATTGATACCCACAAGGACAGTTACAGGTTGGCGTGTGTGTGTTGACTATAGGAAGCTTAATAGTGCAACTCGTAAGGATCATTTTCCATTGCCTTTTATTGATCAAATGTTGGAGCGACTTGCGGGTTACTCATATTATTGTTTCCTAGATGGGTACTCCGGGTATAACCAAATTGAGATTGCCCCGGAGGACCAAGAGAAAACAACCTTAACTTGTCCCTATGGTACTTTTGCATTTAGAAGAATGCCCTTTGGTTTATGCAATGCTCCAGCAACTTTTCAACGTTGTATGATGGCTATATTTTCTGATTTTATTGAAAAAACAATGGAGGTGTTCATGGATGACTTTTCTGTATTTGGAGATTCCTTTGACTCTTGCTTGACTAATCTTTCCCAAGTGTTGCAGCGTTGTGAAGAAACTAATCTTGTTTTAAACTGGGAAAAATGTCACTTTATGGTACAAGAAGGAATTGTGTTAGGGCACAAAATTTCGGAGCAAGGAATTGAGGTGGATCGAGCCAAGATTGAAGTTATCTCCCGCTTGCCACCCCCAAATTTGATCAAGGGAGTAAGGAGTTTCCTTGGTCATGCGGGCTTTTATCGCCGCTTTATCAAGGATTTCCTCCAAAATTTCTAAACCTCTTTGTAATTTACTTTTAAAAGATGCTAAATTTGACTTTGACAAAGAGTGTTTAATTGCTTTTGATAGGTTAAAGGAAGCATTGACATCCGCACCCATCATGACGGCACCAGATTGGGAACTTCCTTTCGAGCTCATGTGTGATGCCAGTGACCACGCTATAGGCGCTGTCCTAGGCCAGAAAAAGGAGAAACGTTTGCATGTCATTGCATATGCAAGCAAAACTTTAAATGATGCTCAAATTAATTATGCTACTACTGAAAAAGAATTGCTTGCGATTGTGTTTGCTTTTGATAAGTTTCGTTCCTATTTGATAGGTTCCAAAACCATTGTCTATACGGATCACGCAGCAATCAAATTCTTGTTGTCAAAGAAGGACTCTAAGCCTCGCTTGATTAGATGGATACTCTTACTCCAAGAGTTTGACTTAGAGATTCGGGACAAAAGGGGAGCAGAGAATGTTGTAGCGGATCATCTCTCTCGGATGGACGTTGGGTCACCTTTCAAGGAGGACGAGACGCCCATTCAAGACTCCTTTCCAGATGAACAACTCCTCTTAGCCGCTTTGAACACTCCGTGGTACGCCGATTTTGTGAACTACTTGGTTAGTGGAGTTATACCATCAGAATTTAATTTTCATCAAAAGAAAAAGTTCCTCTTCGATGTAAAACACTATTTTGGGAGGAACCCCTATTTTTCAAATCTTGTTCTGATGGTATAATTCGACGGTGCCTACCCGAGGAAGAGTTTAGGAGTGTGTTGGAACATTGTCATTCAAGTGAGTATAGAGGACATTTGGGGGCATCAAAGACCGTTGCCAAGATCTTACAGTCGGGATTCTTTTGGCCCACGATGTTTGCGGATGCCCGAGCTTTTATTGCACGATGTGATCGATGCCAACGGACGGGGAATATTTCTAGAAGGAATGAGATGCCTTTGAACAATATATTGGAAGTTGAATTGTTTGATGTGTGGGGCATTGATTTCATGGGACCCTTTCCTTCCTCCTACAACAACCAATATATCCTGGTAGCAGTAGACTACGTGTCTAAGTGGGTTGAAGCCATAGCTAGTCCTACAAACGATTCTAAGGTAGTTTTGAGATTTCTCAAGAAAAATGTCTTCACTAGATTTGGGGTACCCAGGGCACTAATTAGTGATGGAGGGAAACACTTTTGTAACAAACCACTAGAACAATTGTTAAGGAAGTATGGAGTCTATCATCGTGTTGCCACCCCTTATCATCCGCAAACCAGTGGTCAAGTGGAGATCTCGAATCGCGAGATTAAGCAAATCCTCGAAAAAACAGTGGGAACCTCGCGTAAGGATTGGGCTGCAAAGCTAGATGATGCGCTATGGGCATATAGGACAGCATATAAAACACCTATTGGAATGTCGCCATATAGGTTGGTCTTTGGAAAAGCATGTCATCTACCGGTGGAATTGGAGCATAAGGCATATTGGGCCACGAAGGCATTGAATTTCAACTTCAAGGAGTCAAGCGGGCACCGATTATTGCGATTGAGCGAGTTAGAGGAACTCCGGAGGGATGCCTATGAAAATGCCAAAATTTACAAAGAAAGAACCAAAGCATGGCATGATAAGCATATTCAGAGGAGAGAGTTCACCGAAGGCCAACTAGAACTCCTTTTTAACTCACGGCTCCGACTTTTTCCAGGTAAACTCAAGTCAAGATGGACGGGACCATACACAATCCTCAAAGTTTACCCTCATGGAGCAATTGAGATAGGCAATGATGGTTCTGGATCATTCAAAGTCAACGGGCAGCGCCTTAAGCCATATCATGTGGGCGATCAAGTTGCTCACCAAGACGCTCAACCGAGTTCGCTTCCCACTTGAAAAGAAATCCTTGCAAAGTCAAGCTAACGACTATAATTTAGAACTACTCTCTCGCCCTATTTCTTTTTCATTGGTATGTGTTTTCATTTTAATTAATTTTCTTTTTTTGCGGTTCTTTTAAAAAAAAAAAAAAAGAGAATTTAGGGACGGCTTAAGCCGTCCCATTTTCATGAAACTGTCACGAGCAGTCCAGAATGCCAAAAAAACCATTCAAAACGGGACGGCTCAAGCCGTCCCATCCTCGATACTAGTCCCAGGCAGTACAGAGAAGGCCGAAACGGTTCGAAACGGGACGGCATAACCGTCCCGCTCCAGGAGGCCGTCCCGACGCCCAGGTAAGTCTGCTTTCAAAAGGGGTGGACGGGTTTCTCCTCCATTTTTTTTCCCCCAAACCCGTCCCCCTCTATCTCAAAACCCGTCCCCTTCATCCCCACCCCCAATTTCACACCACCTCGCACCACTACCGGAACCCACCACCCCTACCAGATTCTAGTCGTCACCCGCACATCCACCCTTTCTCACGCGCCCCCAACGTATGTTTTCTTGTACATTTCTCTTTCTCTCCCAATTGGGTTTCCATCGTAACTTTGAAATAGTCAAACAATGCTTGAGATTGTTGCGTTTCCTTGGTTAATTTGTCCTCTTATACTTTGCATTCTATCTAGAAATGGTGGAAAATTTGAGGCATTGTGAGAGTAGGTTTCTTTTTCCCAAACATGCATACTACATGTTCGATGAAATGCCTCTATGCTTTCTTGTGCCAATTTGCATGTGTTAGTGGCGAACCACCCGTTGTTTTGCATTGAGGACTTGTGGCACCATTACATTCCTTTGCATTGTTCTTTATTTGCCACTTTTGTTACCCACATCATCGTTATAGGCCACCTTGCACCTTTCCGTTTATTATGCAATACTCACATGCGCACTAGCTCTTTCTTGATGATATACACATATAGTGCGCTCTACTTGTCTTCATATGGCACACACCATTTGGCTTATGTATAATCTAATTTGGCCATGTTCATAATACTTCCATTTGTAGGTACCCATGCCAAGGAACGATCAACAATCATGGTCTCGGCGGTCCACATGAGGCCCAAGAACCGCCCACCGACATTCCCAAGTCCTCTCATGCGCTTCCGTCGCACACACCGTAACCGCGGTCGAGAGGCCAATGCTTCTGATGGGGAGATGCCAACCACAGCAGCTGGTTATTCGAGCATCACATGCCGATGCACCTCCCGAATCTTGGAAGAAGACGAAGCACGACATCCACCGCGCCAAACGCGCCCGCCACGACCCGCTACATCCGGAAGAGCTTGAGGCCCGTATTCCCCCCCGCCAACGTTTTTAGACGAGGCCCATCGTGAAAAATACCTCAACTCATTTGACCAAGTCATCGAAACAACACGATACATGAGTGAGCGATGCCTTCGCCAATTGGGCCAATATGACAGAGTGATGTATTATTGGCGAAGGATAGGATGGGAGCCATTCACCGCTATTCAAGAGCCCACATACCCAGAGATGGTGTTCGGGGAATTCCTATGTTCTTTAGAACTTCAATACGCCAATCGCCACAACCGTGCGAGGGCGTATCAATTTTCTTTCACTTGGCGTAACCGTTTGTTACCCTCTCTCTATCCGACTTGGGGCGAGCGTTGGTGTTTCTCTCCACAGCCTTAATTACGACGCACCTGACGAAGTGTTTTGCGGAGGAACATGGCAAGTATTACAGAGAAGCCTGATATCCCCATACACCTTAACACCTCCAAAATCTTCGCATTTGAAGGAATTTCGCATTACGGTACACCATCGCTGTCTTAGCAAGGGAACTTTTTGGACGCAAAGATAGTGATAGGCAATGTCAATCAGGCCGAGCTATTTATACCTGTGGGCTATGTGTACCTGGGCCATGAGATTAATGGAGCCCAAAGGTGAGTTCGGGGCACTTCTCGTCGCGCTCCAATCGTCCCACAGCTTCCATTTATTTCGGTGGTTATATCACCGCAAATTATTCAGTCCACTGGCCGCGCCATGTCCAGGGGTATGCCAATTTGCAAGGCGAGGATGAGATTTCTTTCACTACACTCAACCGCAAGGGTGTCGTTGTTCGCCCTGAGCGGTCCGTTCCGTATAGATCCTGCTGTTGACGCGGATACCACCTCCGATTCCCGTTGCTGTCCATCCCGCCATGCCCCTCGAGACCCGCCGTAAACCACCGTAAGAATGTTGGAAAACCGATTCCCCCGGCTCCTCCGCCAGCCAATGAGCTAGCACAACTTGTTGCAAGAGTTAGCAGCATGGAGGCTCAGTTAGCACAGCTTCGATACATGCAGTCCACTATCCTTGATGAGCTTCGCAATCCACACCGCCCATCGCCGCCACCGTCTCCTTGATTTTATCTTTCTTGTTTTGTTATTTTATTACTTTTTTTTTTTTTTTCTGTTTTCTTTGTTTTGCACTTGCACTCTTCGGCTACACACTTGCCTTTTATGCTTGTTCGGCTGACTAACCTCGTTATCTTAGTTATCTCCTTGCTCGTTTTTCCTTGCATATCTTGTTGAGACGCGCATGCACGTATTTTTTCCAGGATTTCGTGGGCGTCACCCCTTCTATCAGGGAAGTGTCTCTCCACTTTTCTTTTCTCTTTTGTGCATTGCGGACATTGCACACTTAAGTGTGGGGGGGGGGAATATTGGATTTCTGTGTTGCACTTTCTATATTTATTGCTTGTGTGAGAGGTTCGTTATCTTGGAACATGTATTAAATAACTAAAGTGATTTTGAGCAAAGGAAGTAGAACTTTCAGGGTGTTAATTTTGAGCTTTATTTTGGAAAAGTGCCTTGCCGGCATCTATTAAACTTGTCTATGATAGGTGCATATGAGAGGGTGAAGGGCTCTGTGTTTGCACGTGTTGAGAATAGGTTATTGAAGTTTGGCTTGATCACTGCTAGCTTATAAAGAGGGTGAGTCACGTACAAAGTAATCTTTCTATGCCTAGTCCGAAACACGTTTTAAGTGATTAGAGCGGTTTCCTTCTTGATTGTTTCATGCTAAATTTCTCAGTGTTCTCTTACTAATCCGGGGATGTCAAAGAAAGAAAGAAGAAAAAGATGAGTTATATGTTGACTGAGTAACCGGGTACATGCATCACCAATGTGTGTCCTCGCGTAAAAAGTTTGCGTATGTGCTCTTAAAAAAAAAAAAAAAAGAAGAAGAAGAAAAGCTATATGTGATAAAATCCAAATTGAGAACCTTTGAAATTGGTTGTAGAGGCACAAGTTGGAACCTCTATATCACTAGCGTGTTTGTCGTAGGTAGAAAGAACAAATTTATTATATAAAGTGACTTTTCAGCTTTATAAGTTAAACGTTGGTTGTGTTGGCTTCGTAACTTGCTATCGACATTCTTCATTAGCTCTTGACGCATATGTTTGTTGTGGCATGAAGTGAGTGTACGTTGGAGAAGATCTTGTTTCGAAATATGCACTTGTTAGGAATAAGAGGGATGGCTGGGTGGCAAGGTACAATCATAATCATATAAAACTCCTGGAATGTTCGACTTTCCTTTGCTCGAGGACGAGCAAATATTCAAGTGTGGGGGAGTTTGATAAGCTTAAAAAGTATACATTTGTGGGGCAAACTTTGTGAAATTTTCAGGGATTTTTAGTAAGGTTTTAGAGTTCTTAGGATGAAATTTGCACTTTTTGTAACAAAACCTTAAGTCGATCATTTTGAGGTGTTTCAACATCAATTAAGCTATATTTTTCTAAGGTTTTGATGTCAATATGTACCCACAAGAGTTTCATGATTGTATTGTAGGCGATCAGGGCCGGAGCGAAGGCAAAACGTAACCCGTGTATCGGGACGGCTTAAGCCATCCCAAATCCGAGAAACTGTCCCGCCGAGACAGTGGTGGCGTTCATGGTTCGAATCAGGACGGCTTAAGCCGTCCCGTATCCGTAGCCCGTCCCGACGTCAACAGAAGCAGCCCAAAGTGTTCGAATTGGGACGGCTTAAGCCGTCCCGTATCCGCAGCCCGTCCCGAGTCGTCCAGAGAGGGTGTTTAAGGTTCAATTTGGACGGCTTATGCCGTCCCATGAAGCGAAGCCGTCCTGACCCGTCCAATAGGTGCCAAAAGTTTCAATTTTGGACGGCTTAAGCCGTCCCGTCTCCAAAGCCGTCCCGAAATGATTCGCCAACAAGGAAAGTTGAGTCGTAGTAGGATTCTGACGGTCGTTGCCTACACCTATTTAAGGCCCGTCTTGTGCACGATTTTGAGGGACTTTTCAGCTGATAATTCAAGGAGAATTCTAGGGCAAAAGCTTACGAAGGGTGACAATTCAAAGGCCAAGTTCCTCCATCTCCAAGATTGTCGTCGAAAGCCGAGTTTGCGTTTATGTTTCCTTATAATTTCAGCATGTTTTTGTTTTGTTTTTGTTTCGCTACGTCTAGCTAATTAAATCTTAGGGTTCTAGGCTAGTCATTGATGAAACCCTTGTGAATTTTGTTGAACCTCTTTGGTTTTGATTTTACATACTTCCTATCTATAATTCAAGGTTTTATTACTTGTGAATTTTTGGCCAATCTTTACAAGCTTTGAGATTTTATATTCGACTATGAAAGGGTGTGTATAAAATCTGACTATTTGTATTATAGACATGAGGAACGCATAGATCAGAAATAATCATGCTCTTGTGCGATCGGTTAGGTTAATTAGCGAGAACTTTTTAACTAACACAACTTTTGTGCGCAATGGGCCAAGGAATCCGTATGTGATCACGAAAGTAGACACATAGCATTCTTTGGCGCGTTTGTTTTACTTTCGAAAGGAGATTACAAATATTTTCGTGAGTTGGATCGTGGGAAGGTGTATCAATTAAAATCAATGGGGGTTTAATTTCGTCACAAGGGGGGATTCAATCGATGATGCCTAGGCCCTAGTTTTGTTTTTATTGAGTTATTTGCTTGGATTTAGTTGTTTGTTTT